>JAFMPE010149153.1:0-21965 GCA_024759925.1 Ficus religiosa
AAAAAAAACAACAACAACAATGTCAGTAAAAGTAAAGAAAGAAAGAAAGAAAAAGAAAAAGAAAAAGAAAAAAAAAACTGTTCATGAAACAGTGAATGAACAGTAATTTCACTGTTCATGAACAGTGATGACGCAGGCGGCAGAGCAGAAAAGCAGGGGTAAAATGGGAAGTTTACTGTGCGGGTCAAAAAAAAGAAGGAAACAGAAGGGCAAAACCGTAATTTCACTGTGCGGCACTGTTTCTTGACCTTCGAAAACAAAAAAAAAAAGAAAAAAGTACTGTGCGTTACTGTTCTTTGAACAGTAAAAACCATGTTTCCTTTAGTATATGTATATAATATATAAAGTGATTAATGTCAAAATATTTATTTTAGACATGTCAAATATTTTCATTCATTTTTCTTCCAAAAGTTGAAAGGCTTCAAAAATAATATATCCTATAGATTTTCAATTTCCATTCATTCTCAATTTCCTCTATACTAAATGACCAAAATTCTATTTTACACTCTAAAATCGATCCACCAATTTACTTCCCTTTCCTTTACCAACTGGACCTAATTGAGTCTTATTGAAAATATTTTGAAAATATTTATGTATAGAGGTAATTTTGTGGTTATATTTTTAATATGTTTAGTTTAATTAACTTAATAACTTTAAGATAAAAAGATCATCAAAGGAAAGCCCAACACACGCAATAGGAAAAAAAAAAAAAAAAAGTAATATATGATGGATGGAGTCAGTAAATGAAGTAATGTAAGTTGGGTGGAGCAGGACAGTTGAGATTTACAAAGGGTTATTCGGGGAAAAAAAAAAATCCAAATCGGGACCTTCCATTATGTATGGAAGGATAGGTTATTTGAACTCGTAATTTGATAGGTTGATGACATGGAACCAAAATAATGGGGCGGGGAGGGACAGTTTGGGATGCAGTTTGCTGGTTTTTTTTTTTTTTTTTTCTTTTTCTTTCTTTCTTTTTTTTTTTTTAGTCCGCACTAAGAAGGGAAAAAATAATAAGAGGGAGAGGAGATATGTAAGATGGAAAATCAGGAGAGAAAAATAATGTCATTTTTTCATGTTGTTTGGTTCATAAGAAGAAAGAAGTTAAAATTACATTTTTCTTATTTGGAATTACGGTATTACCCATGAAAACGGGGGGAAAGAAATAATATTATTTCTGAAATTAATATTTTACTCGTATTTTATTTGGGTTTTCAATGACTTGTTATTAATATATGAGGATATTTTAGTAATTTTATTAGTTTTACCTTTTGAGGGGGAAAAAAACCCCCCTAAACCTACATGCTCCATTAATTTCCTTTGAGTTAATTTCATTTTCACTCCCTTTAATATCCACAATGAGTACCCATTCTATAAAACTGTCCGAAATTAGTACTTTAACCCATATGAGCAATGGACTATTTACATAAATAGTTAAATTAGGATCATGTTTTTAAAAAATGTTTAAAAACAAACTTATTTATATAAAAATGAATAAAAATAAAATTGATCATGTTGTGTTACAAAAACATCCTTAAATGTAATTTAAGGGGGGAAAAGAAGAAGCCAAATTTCATCATAAAATAGCCACATTAGTTTCTTGCCCTTTTTATATCTAATAAAACTAGAAATTGAACTGAAATTCGTTCGTGAAAATATATTATTGTATTTTTTTAAAATATTTGCTGGCAATATTATAATGATGAGATCAATATGTTATGTAACTAATTTTAGTGATTTTTTTTTTTCTTAATCACACAGTCAATATGATCAGATTGTTAATAAACAAAGGTATGCAATATAATTGATAAAGTCCTTATGATATAAATATTGTATAACGAAGCAAAATCGTTAAAATGATAAAGTCATCATTATCATTATGACCATCTTATTATTTTTATCATATTAAAACTTTAATCACTTAAATAATATGATTATCATAATTTTTTGATGAATTATATGATCATCATAATCAGCGCAACATCAATCATTATAAACTTAAAACAAACAAACAAACTCGATAAACATTTTTTCTATTTATAACACCCTCCAACACTTGAGTGCTCTTGACAATACCATTTTTATAAACTTGTACTTGCGCAATAATGGAAGACTCTTATCTTGCAAAACACAACTAAATAAAAATAGGAGAAATTACATTATTTTTCTCCCAAACTTTACGCCTTGTCACAAAATATCCCAAGAACTTTAATTTATAACATTCTTTCCCTCTAAACTTTAAAAAAAATTACAAAATTTTCCCCTCAATTAATTTTTTGACGAAAAAAATACACACAATACTCATTTGAAGCATGAGTTTCGGATTTAAATATGAAACACTTACACTTGAGTTTAAAAATTTAAATATATAGGGTTGATTGTCATTTTTTTCTCATATTTCTCTCTTACAGATAACTTCATTATTTTACATTTAATAAGAATAACGGATACCAGAAGTGTTGCCAATGTGTATTATTTCATAATGCCATACTTAATAACCCAAACTGATGCTTCTAATGAGTGTTGGATCATTTTTTGGTCAAAAAATTAGCTAAGGGAGAAAATTCTCAAATTTTGCAAAAGTTTAAGAGGGAAAGAATGTTACAAATTGAAGTTCAGCGGCATTTTATGACAAAGCCTAAAGTTCAAAGGAAAAACTATAATGTCCAATAAAATATTCTGTATTCAAATTTGATCTGCAGACTAGAATTGTGAAATCTTAACTAGTCTATTGCGAGCGTGAATATTAACTACAGGCTTTCCACGCATAAAAGCTCCACAAAATAACCGACTTCTCAGATGGCTCCAGTATAAAGAAACTACTGCTTGGTGGAATAATAAACTCAAACCAAAATTCAAGCTCATTCACTAGTCAGCTATTTGTTGCACAAATGTTGTGATCAAGTGCTACTAATGAAATGATTCATCAAAAAAACAAAACAAAAACAAACCCACCATCGTGAAAGAATGATTCTATCACCAGTCCTAGGAGAATGTTAGCTGTGCACTATACAAAGTAAACCTCACAAGTCAAACAATCTAAAATTTAAAAGAGAAATTTAATGATAGACCAACCCAAAAAACATGACACAGAAATACAACAATAAGATTAGAAGAGAGCATACAAAATTACCAAAAAAAATCAACCAAATTTCCCAATTTCCATTTTCTTCTTCATCGCTCTTTGGCCATGATATATAAACGAGTCTATTATTCCCGCAATAGTGAAAATACCTAAGAAACAGTCGAGAAGCACCCACAATTAGTTGCAGCACAAACACATAAGGTGAACAAGAAGCCCTGAATAATAGAAGTTCAAGCTGCATGTCTTCAAATCTCTAAATTTTGTTACATTTAGACTGATTCATAGAGCACACTGAGCAAACCAAGTGAATTAACATGAAAGATACACTTGTACATTAAAAGAAAGTAACGATGCTGACGAGAGAGAGAGAGAGAGAGAGAGAGAGAGAGATACCTCCAACTATGGCACAAATATGGGTAATGAAGTGTAAAAATGGAACACGTTCTTCTTTCAATGTTACCTGCAACACAGACATCAATATGACAAAGTATTCATTAACAACTCGGTGATCTTTACTTTTAGGACCTCAATGAAGACCGGCACCAGTGCCTTCAAGGAACCATCTAACTAAAGAAGTGTTTCCTTTTCCCACCAACATTTCATGCTTTTATTTACTAACTTGAGAATGCTAATTTGATAGGACACACTTGATGCAAAAAGGAAACCGAACCCTAAGTTACCACATGGTTTTGTTTCTCTTTGAATTGGAATAAACCAAAAAAAAAATTTTCTGGCCTTACTAAATTTGAACTAATAAACTTAAGAAAAGGAACAGGATTGTTCCCAAATTCACTTCCTAATAGGAAAATAAACATTAAAAGGGCAATCAATGGACAACGATAATGTTTTACGATTCCCTTTAACCTTGCATGTTTGACACAAAACCATTTATGTTTTCCCTTTTGAAACAAACAACTCTGAGGGAATAACTGATAACATGGAAAGACTTTCGTAACTTCAGTTGCAGGAGTTACGAACAAAGTTGAGTATTTGTTCAAACTTCAAACGAAACCAAATTACATGAGCAAGGAAAGCATGATAAGAAATGCAAGAGCATTACCAGATTTAGATATTTACATTATCGGTGGAACAATTGAAATAAGTGGAAAGAGGTTTTCAGAGACGTGTAAATGGACAGTATTTTACAGATCTTATTATATATATATATATTAGGAAAAATATCATAAATTCCCCTGAACTTTGTCAGTAGTGTCAATATGCCCCATAAACAATAAAATGTACCTATCGTGCCCCCCTGAACTATAACATATGTGTTAAGTTACCCCGTCCGTTAGTTGCCGTTAGTTTTTCTGTTATCTTTAATGTCAAAATGCCCCTTGAACTTTGCTTTTGTATCAAAATACCCCTGATCTTTATTATTCGAGTCAAAGTACCCCTTAATCTTTAATATTTGTATCAAAGTGCTCCCTGATCTTTAATATTTGTGTCCAACCGCCCCATCTATCTTATTTCATTTATCTAACATTGTATAATTACCTAAATTTTTTAGAATTGGTAAAAAAACATTATTTTTTCTACTATAAGAAAATGTATCTTTTTCTGACCCCACTTTTTTTTTTTTTTTTGGGGCCTATTTTAATTCAAATTTTACATTCATTTTTATTTTCTTAAACAAAAATAACTACACAACTTATGTTCATTATTTTATTGTTCTAACATTACAATTTTTAGTTTAACTAAGACTGATACCAAAATATGCAAACTAATCGTTTTTTAAATTAAAAAATATAACTACGAATGGGTATCAAATTAAATTTACAATACTTATTCTCATTATGGATTTAAGCAAACACATAAATAAAATTCATTACGACTATGATTTCAAATTATGTAGACCAAGTAAACAGCGTATTTGAAATCCAAATCTTGCATCTGAGTCCTACCAACTATAGTTACACATGAGTAAACCCATAACCCAAATAAAATTGAATTAAAATTAGTAAAATAAAAAAAATAAAAAAAAGTGTGTTAAAAAAAATGCATATCACTTTATTGTAATAAATATATATATATATACACAATATTAAATAATTAAAATAATATAAATGGAGCAGTTTGATACAAATATTAAATATCAAAGGGTAGTTTGACACAAATATTAAAGATTAGGAGGCATTTTGACACAAATATAAAGTTCATGGGGCATTTTGACATAAAAGATAACGGAAAAACTAACGACAACTAACTGAGTGGTTAGCTTGACACATGTTAAAGTTCATAGGGCACAATAGGTACATTTCATAATTCAAGAGGCATATTGACACAAGTGACAAAGTTCAGGAGAAATTTATGGCAAAGACCAAGACTGATGGAAGGCTCAAAATAAGATATGCAAATAAATAGTTTGTCAAAACTTTAGGAACCTACCTTGATCGGAGAAAAATCATAGTAGAAGAACACTCCAGGAAGTGAGCGGAAAAGTCCGAATTCTGCACTTTTAAAATGTTCTGTAACAGAGTACTGCATGCACATATGCGAAAGCTTCTCAGTATATTAACTCCTCTTTTTCTTTCTTTCTCTCTCTTTAATTTTTTTTTTTTAAATAAGAAAACTTCCATTCATTGGTAGAAAATCAGTTGAGGAAAGAGGATGAGAAATCCTCTGAGGGCAGAAAGCAAGAAAAAGCAAAAACAGGAAAAGTAAACAAAATATCAAAGAAAAAAAAAAAACAATACCATAAAATTTGACAATACCTGATTTGAGTGGACCTTATGGCCTCTAATATTGGTGTATATTGTAGGGACCACCTGTCAGAAATATTTCAATGTCAATTTTTTCTCATAAATTCAAATCATATGTTAGGTCGGCAATACACAGGTCACATGCATGAAACAAAACTGGTCCAGAAGAAATTAAAGCTCAAAGAATGTTTGATAATCCACCTAAATGCATATTTCAAATACAAATTGCACAAACAGTGAGTCCTTTCTTTTTTTTCTCTGTCTTGGATAAAAGTAATCTGTAATATCAAATGTTTTTGCATGAATTTGATCAGGATACTTGTTAAAAAAATGCTCAGATAATAGAAACTATATTGTGAGTTGGTTCCAAGAAAAGAAATAAAAAAGATGAGTATAGAAAGAAGAAAAAAAAGAGAGAGAGAGAGACGACTAAAACGTTATACAAACTTAGTATTCCCTGTCAAAACATTTGTTCCCATGAGATCTTTGTCGACATTCATAATGTGTTCTTCTCCATTAAAAAAAAAAAAAGCAAACAAAAAAAAATAATAATAAACACCATGTATTGAAATAATTATTTATATGTAAAGTTTCCATCCATGGGCATAAAAAAACTAGACTTTGCCAAGCAAAATACATAACTAATTAAAAAAAAAAAAAGGAAATAGCAATCAGATGAAGGACCATGTAATATAAAACTTAAAATGTTGAAATTAACTTCAACAAAGAACGTAAATGATGCCAACCTTGAGGAAATACTGGTATGTGCCATTATGTGTTTCCTGCATCCATTTTACCCTAAAAATGCATTGCGTTGAAGTGTTAGTTAAGTGAAAAGGACATACTGATACTAGTTGAAAAATAAAGCTAAATTTATTGTGCAGAATACGCAACGACAAAGGAAGAGGACTGCAGAAACAAAACGAGAAAGAAACACAGATAAGATCAAGTGAGGGATAGCTGTAATGAAATCTGATTGATCTCAATGTCAACATCAATGGAACCCAAAAGACAAATTCAGTATAAGATTCATCGAGAGGTAGAATAATCTAGTTATTTCTAAGCATGTTGTTGAAATAAAAAACTATTTTTGGCCCACCTCCCAATGGCTTAAGCTTTTGCAATGAATTGGTAAACTAACATGGTCTTAGAGCGGGAGGTCTTGAGTTCAAACCCATGCAGTTGCACTCTTTATCCCACTTTATTATCATTGTATATTAGGATTTTAATATGTTTCGGGCTTCTTATTTGTGTTGGACTTTCAAATTAGTATTTATCCGCACGTTTGCCCATTATCTGAACTACACGTGAGGGAGAGTGTTGACATATAAAACTCTTGTCGGCCCACCTCTCAATGGCTAAGCTTTTGGGATGAATTGGTAAATTAAAATAGTAAATAAAGACGAGTAAAGAAGAAATAATTACCCATCAAGTGGATTTATCGCACCAGGAAAATAGTCGCCAAAAGCTAATCTATTTACTTTGTGGCTTATCTGTATCATCCAAGACAAAGTACAAACACGAAGATGTGCTTCAGAATTTGAATTATAAATAATAGGGGAGAAAGGGAAGAAAAAGATAAAAGAGATGGATGGTCCAACTCTTTTTAGTAATATGTTTATAAATTCCAAAAAGAAAGAAATGTGCCTTACATTGTAATAATCTCTATCGAAATCCAACAGATTAAACATGTGGATATTTGCCTGATGAAAGCTTTTCCCAGGCGCAAAATGAAAACTTCCCGCCACTTTGTTAACTTCAAGAGACCCTTCAATATTACATCCTTCACCATCTTCATCCTTTATCTGTTGGACGAAACCTTCACGTTTGCACTGGAAGCCAAAATGAAATGCGCAATTCAAAAATCAATCTAAAGCTATTAACCATTCGATAATTTCCCAAGCCTGTGAGAGCTTTCTCAACTTGGTTTACTTCTCAAAAGTAAATACTGAGGGATAATACAGTTAAAAAAAAAAAAAAAAAAAACACATCTACTAGGGGTTTGCGAAACTTACCTGGTCTATCAAATCTGCATTAGTCAGTGCCCAACCCTTTTTCCTGTATGCTTCACGAACTTCTTCACATGAGTTACAACAATCATCATCAGACTGCATGAAAAAAGAAAGGGTTTAAGAACAATGGAGTTAAAAGTATATCTTTTATAGGTCCAAAAGAGTAATCTATGAGCAGATCAAAATAATAGAGGTTAAGATGCATTTATTTCTTATCACATCATGCCCCTGACTATTTGCTGTGGGTTCTCTCCACAGAAAAAGAGTTCAGTGGTTAATTTTGTATCATTTAGTGCACCTGCAACTAATTTCTCTTTCTCTGAAATAGGACTAAAAACTTGTGCAACTGTAATTACATTACACAGCCAATTGTTTGTTTGACAAAAACCTTAATTTCAAGCAGTCAAAAGTCAAAATTATCATAACTTCACTAACTCCTTCCTAGTGTGTTACGTGCAAAGGTGACAGGGAGACTATAGATCATCTTCTGTTTCACTATCCTCTGGCTAGGAAACTTTTGCATATTTTGTTGAATGAAGCAGGTTTTCTTTGGCCCTTCCCTGATCAGTGCAATTATGTGCTGCTGGAAAGCTAGGTTGTTTTCGGCACCAACAAGACAGCAAAAGTGGAAAAGTATGGTGATTTCCAAGCTGTGGACGTTATTGATGGAAGGGAAGTCAAGGAGATTATGGGCTTGCTTGAGAAAGCTAAATTTTTAGAATAGTTCTGGGCATCGATGGATCTAACTTTTAACAATTTTCCTTTCTCTTTTGTTGTGTTTAACTGGAAGGATGTCATTTGGTGCTATTAGCTTTTGTACAAGTTTTTCTTTAGCTTTATTTGTTGTTGCTGTTGTTGTTGTTTTTTTTTTTTTCTCCCCCAGTTATCTCATTTTTGCAGATTCCTCATCCTCTGTCCTTTGTATTGATTTTTCATCAATGAAAGGAAGTTTTCTTACCGATTAAAAAATAATAACAATAATAGTAATAATAATAATTAGACTTCAGAAACAAACTTTCTTGCTTCCCATTAAATATAAAGATTAAAAAAATAATAATAATAATTCCTGCTTTTTTCCTCTTTAGATGTAGCAACTCATAAATAATTAGGATCGCACTGAATTTTCTCTCCTATTTGGTGGTGGTCAGCCCCTAGTTTTCTCTTCGTTTATTGCTAAAGACAGTCTCTCCTACTTGGTGGTGGTCAGCCCCTAGTTTACTCTTCGTTTATTGGTAATAATGTTGAAAGTAGGCCCTGATAAGCTTGCTTTACTACTACAATTATTAGAATCCGTTATGGCTGCACAAGTTAAAGGAAACTACCGTTTCTGCCCCAAAACAAGAGCCACAATATGTTTCATTATGTTCCAGCCTGCCACCATGCCTCTGCAAGGGCTTCTCAATCTGCATAAGGAAAAAAAAAAAAGGACAGTGATCCAGCAAACCAAAACACACACACACACACACACATAAAATGTATGTGTATGTGTGTAAGTAAAAATAAAGATAGAATTCCGGAAAACTTTATATGTCCTGATACGCACAAGGATGAATATTCCACAGTAGAAAAAAGAAAATGAAAGTAACACAACAAAGACAAACAACACCCCAACAACACCACACACACACACCCCCCCCCCCCCCCCCCCCCCCCCCCCCCAAAAAAAAAAAAAAAATAAAACCCAAAAAAAATAAAAGAAAGACTTAAAGGAACAGAAAGATCACTAAGCTAATAGCTTTTTCCATCAAATTGTCTCATCTTAAGCTTATCCACCTACAACTATCTTTCAGTTTCTGATTTCTTTTGTTTAGCTTCAAGTTGCTAACACATTGCTTTTTTCATGTGAATTTGATACCAATGAGGTACTCAGTCTTGGCCAACTTGCCGCCCCTACAACAAGTGCCATATGCTCTGCCTTTGTCCTGTAAAAAAATTTGGTCCATTGTAACCCCGCCCCACCTTTCATAGAGTTTCCAATCAAATGTCAATATGTCAAACCTACCTAGTTTATCACAAGAAGCAGCATTACAAGCATAAGTGATCAAGGCTAGCAAAATAGGAAAAAAAAGGCATCAAAACTAACCCCATTTGACTGCCAAGTGCCAACCAAGTGAATCCAAACAGCATCCGTGACTGCAAAATCCTAACAACTATCCAAAATCCACAGCCCTCCACCCACTAAAAATTAAAAATAAATAAAAATAAATAAACTCCTTCTAATCCGTACTTTTTATCTATAATAACCTAGCAACAGTCACCCCATAATAAGTTTAAAAAGTAATACAAACACCATAAAAAAAATAAAAATAAAAAATAAAAAAAAGGGAGAAAAGAAAAGTAATACAAACAATATACTAAATATAACACACAAACACGCACACACAAACGGGTACTATAAACAATATACTAAATCTAATAGGGTCATAACTGAAAAAGGTTAAATAGCCTCTAAAAAATTTAAAAGTGGTGATGATTCAAGTAGCCAATGACTGCTACACGAAATGGTTCAGTATTATTTTCAACAAACCTTTGGTGCACCGATGCCATCCTGCTTAGCTTCAATTAAATTACCATGGGCATCAATTCTTTTCTTGATTATACTATGTCTCTGCAAGTAAACAATGTATTGCAGATTGTGAATCACATGGATGAATAAATAATCAAGTTGAGAATTATGGTAATAACCTACAGAACACAATGGAGCAAATAGTTAAACCATCCAATATAACTAGCAATATAGCAACGTAACCACTAAAAATAGCACAGAAAACCTTGCTAGTAGCAATACATACTATATCAAGATGTTGCTCTCCGCTTATATCAACTGCATCGAGACTGAGTAATGAACATGGAATGACGGGAAAAGTAACGTCAAACTGCATTTTCAAACAAAAATACAGTGAATAAAACCTGAGATACTACAATCTGAAAAACAAAAAAAAAAAAAACAAAACAAAACACAGAAAGTTTTGCTTTTCATCTTGGAATTAAGCTGCAGATAAAACTTTTAACCATTTTAAGAAATCTTTGAGTGCAAAAGCACTTAAGGCTTTTCACAGAGATAAATATAAATCTCAGGATCATAAATTCAACAACAAAGTGATCGGATAGATTAACGATTACATTGATGCGTAAAGTTTCACCCCTTGAAGTATCCACTACAAGCTTTGTGTCTTTTACAGTGTGTAGGAATAACCCTGCGGACACGGATAATAATTAATAAAAAGGGAATACAACTATTAAAAGCAAAAAACAGCAATTAAGCGGTTCATATCATCACTAAATTAAGCCAGGATCTTCGGAAATGCAGATAACATGGCAAGTCCACCGCAAAAATAACACCGGGCGGTATCATGGCTGTTTTGAATAAAACTATCCTTCTTCTTCCCCCTTTCCCCCAGGATTTACTTCTCATCCATGGTTAGTGATGGCTACTTTTGAGAATTTCCTATCTTTGATGAAACACAACCATAAAAATTTGGGTGAAATAGAAAAGCCGACAAGCAAATATTAACCTAATAATCATGAGCACCTGTGTGTCCATGAATTGATATGACGGAAGAACTGTGATGCAGTTCTTAGGTCTATCAATGCTTCTTACTTCAAGCCTATGTTTCACTTCTTTAAGAAAAGCTTAATGCCCTCTAGGTGGAAGAGAGTAGGAGAGGTATAGGTCTACAGTTTTCAATACTTGGTAAGGAAGAAAAAGAAAAAAGAAAAAAGAAAAAAAAAAACCCGATAATCTTATCTGCCATAGATAATTCTGTCTTCAAAACATCTTCCCAAAAACCAAATATTACCCTGTAACTACACCACCAGTTTATAATCTATAAATTAAAAAAAAAAATTCCTAACTCTAAATGAAAATGAAGAATCTTAAATAATGCTTGATTTTGATTTCCTTTTCCAGTAGAAATTCAAAATAACAATAATACCACAATTGGCAAATAATTCGACTTAAAAGAGCTCTAAACAAGTGTTCATAATTGCGTTATCCTCTAATTAAACCAAAAAAAAAAAAAATCGAAACAATAAAGTAAACTTGAATTAACATTGACCAAGTGAAACTAGGATAGAGAGAGACGTACGGAACTCGGAGAGGAAGAGGAAAAGCATGATGAGGGAGGAGATGAGAGTGATAACGCCACCGGAGAGTGTACGGCTGAAGAAATCCTCGTTGATTTTAGGGTAGGCGTCCAAATCCCTTAGCTTCCTCACGATGTTCTCCATCCTAAAACGTTCCTTCAATCAAATCCCTCTCTGCCCCAATTCAAGTTTTGACTTATATCGTATATAGATAGATTAATACAACCATAGAGAAACAAATGGACTAAATCAGATTCAAAGACGAAAGCAGAAGCTGGGAGAGAGAGAAAGAGTCTTGTGTTTTACGCCGTCTTTGACTGTTGTCCTCTCTTGGCGACTGACGAGAAGTCGTTCACAATCTATTCGATGAAACGTGGTTTTTTTTTTTTTTTTTAATTGCTCATTTGGTGCCAACCTTTTTAAGAAATTGTAATTTAGTACCCAATATTTTTGTGGCTAAAAATCTTTAAAATGATTCAATTTAATCCTTTTTATCCAAAAAAAAAAAAATGTGTTAAATTTTAACTAATAAATGACACGTTAATCAAACATGATTTATTATTAAATTGTAATTTTTTTTAAAATAGAATATTAAACTTAGAAGTGTCATATGTGATTTATTCCACACAAATTTTAAGTTTTTTTTAGTAAAAAGGATCAATTACATCGTATTAAAGAGTTTAATGATATTTTAATCACCAAAAAAATTTTAGGGCCAAATCACAACTTAGTGAAAAGGTTGGGGACCAAATGAGCAAGTAACTTTTTTTTTTTTTTTTTTGGCAATGTTTTAAGATCAGTTTGAATAATAATGCATGTCTAGTTGACTGATTGAAGTGAAAATTGAGAACAAACTATGATTTTTGAACAGCAGAAAAGGCTAAAATGTGTTTAGAATTTGATGGGCAATATGAATATTGTTTTGTTTTTTTCATAGTTGTGAGTGTTTAAAAAAAAATCATCTTATTTTGACTTGAAATAAGAAAGTTACTATAACGATTGAAAAATTCATGACATTAATTTATGAGTTGAATATAAATTAAACCGTGACTTTTCTGTATTAAAGATGCAAATTCTTGTAATTTTATGTTACAATATGTCTCTATGCCACTAGTTTTTTTTTTTTTTCCAGTATGCAAAGAATTTGGGAATTAATGAAATTTCCATAAAGATCGTAAATAAATAAAAGTGATGATGAAAATCCCAATAAAGAATGCTAAGTCCATTATATAACTTTATCATGTAAAGAAGTGAAATTTACAATTATTTCTGAATCAAATTACAATAGTCAGAATTTAATTCTAAACTGTAAAACTGATAAAAAAAATTTCCAGTGTAAAATTTATCATGTTGAATCATAACATACTGTAAATAACTACTGAATAGGATAAGAATTAAAGTATAAATATCTTCAAGGATCAAGGGCTAAGATTATATGGATTTTAATCTAATGACCCATATCTTGATAAGTATGGCTTAGTAGATAAGGATAAAAATTAAAAATATAATAAAAAAATGGAAAAGAGACCGGATGCAACGGATAGTAGAAAAACAGGAAAAGATATTTTACTTATTCTATTCTAAACTAGAGGAACAGTGAGACGGAGGTAAAAAAAGAAAAAAAAAAGTTCGTTTGTCTTCCATATAAGTTAAACACAAGGAGAGAGAGAAGCAATTTTCTCTTGATCCCAAAGAAAGAAACGTCGGGAGACAGAGAAGAAGAAAAAAAGACAAAAAAAAAATTATTCCTCCAAATCTTCAAGCTTAGTTCTCTAGCAAGTTTTTATTCAAAAAATCAAAGTGTCTTAACAGTCATAAAAGGTAATAAATTTGTAAAATTTAATGTTTTTTTTTAGTCTTATCTTAAGAGATTTCTATTCTAAGAAATGAAAATTCTATTGTTTAGTCACTACAAAGAAACCAAAGGATTTTCAAGGAGATGCAACTTAGCTAAATATAAATTTGAAGGAAGCTAGGTAAGATATTCAAATTTGTTTTTTTTTTTTTTTTTTTTTAAGTTTGATTATGTGATTTAAAAAAACATGGATGAATACACATACACACACATATATAAATTATTTCATTAATGGACTTGGTTTAATGAACTATTTGGGAATCATGAATATGTACATGTTATGAAATCTCTCCATGCTTGTATGATTAGTTGATATTGTGGTTTGAATTTTTTAGTCGACAGTAATGAAACTAATGATGTATCATGTGATTGAAATGGTCATGGTATAAGAAACAAACTTTTTAAATAAAGTTTGTAATTTAACAAATAAAAAGTGGACAACTTTTGTTAGTGTATTGCTCATGAATGGATTTCAGTGAGAAAGTTTGATGTATGTATATAAATATGAAAGTATATTCTTATTTTAGGCTCCGGGATTCTTGCAAAAGATGCATATGATAAGAAAATTATTAGTGCAAGTTTTATGTGGAAAAAGTATTAGATGAGTACTTTTCGAAAAGAAATTGATAAAATGAAGTTAAAAGAAAAATGTACACAAACAAGTTGTGGTTTTATTTTTCAAATTAGTGGAGGGCAGTGAATTGCCATTGTTTTTTTTTTTTTTTTTTTTCAAAGAAACCCAAAAATTTGTGATCCAAATTGGTACAAGGGACTATAATGAAAGGATTTTCAGTTTTGAGGCCAAATGCAAAAACAAACAACTTAAAAGTCATAACTTAAGCCATGAATTTCCAGTTCATAACTATGTAGTATAAAATGTAGGTTATATCAAATGAACCAAAAATGAAGTAGAAATGTTAGAAGGACTTAAATGTCAAAATTATGTTATTAAAAAAAGAAAAAAGGGAAACATATTTGTAAAGTGGATGTTTCAGTGTGAGAGACTGTTCCATTTGTCTTAAATTACTTATAGGCCAAGGGGTATAACAATAAAAACAAAGGAAAGCCCAATAGGAGTTAAAAAGAAAATTTTGTCAAAAATTGGGGTAAAACGGGAATTTCTTAAAACTATTTGAGATCTATTTTTATACTAAAAAGGTGATTTTTCTGTGTTGTTCAAGTAAAAAGTAAGATATAGAGAATTTAAAGCAAACTACGTGCAAAACAGTAAGGATTAAAAAAAAAAAAAAAGAGTGAAAGAAATTAAAGTTAAATATTTAATAAAAGAAATATTCATAAGAAAAATGGTCAGTTTAAAATACTGCTCTAACTGTCGGGTGTCGCTTAAATCAAGACACGATGCCGACGGTGTACTAGAGCGAGGTCGATTGACAGAAAAATCTCAGATTATCGAATTCCTGTAAGTACAAATCTCACCTATAACATAAAACTATGAATGTTTGTTGTATTGGTGTGCATATGTGGGGATTTATATGCCAATTACGTAAATATGATTATGATGCCTCAATGTTTATGTTATTCTAATATTTTTTATGATATTGTGACATGTCATACTTACACGATTACTCACCTAATTACATGTGACTAATAAAAGTGAAATATTAGAAAAGTGTCGTGCCAACCTCTGCTCAGGTGAGGTAAAATTCATGAACGATTTATGTATGACCTTGGGTACAACTGGAGGATCGCTCCCCCAACTCCCCAATGGTCGCGCGCACCTAATACGTACACAATGGAGCCCAACAAGTTTTGAAGCAAAATATTTAAGAATTTCATAAAATGTCATGCTAATTATTCATATATTGTGAGATTTATATATGTACTTACTGGGTGAAAGCTCATTCAAGAAATTTATGTTGTAGGTAATATGGGTAAGAAACCCTTGATCAACTGAATCGATGAATAGACAAGATATATGATGTGACAGTGAAGAAATAGGGTGCATGGATAACACTTCACTTAAAAAATTCCGCAACTTAAAAAATTAAAAAATAATAATTAAAAAAAAGAAAAATGAAATGGTTTGTAATATATGGTACTATGATACTTTACTTCTACTTTTCTCTAATACCTTATGAATAGTTATCTGATAGATAATGAGTTTAACAAGTAATAAGTAAAAAATATATATATATCCCTGAATTTTGGAAATTAAAATGATACAAGTTAAGTTTACGTATGTATTTTGACGGCTCCTTTCTAAGGAGGGATTGTCACAGTTACAAACTTTTAAAATTTGAATTTAATCTGGTATTTTAGAGAAATACCACAAAATTTTCCTTTATTTCAAGGGGAAAAAAACTTATTTTATTGACCAAAAAATCATGCCCTAATATATTTCAAGAAAAAATATTTAAAAAAAAAAACTCATTTTTTATACCAAAAATCGTGTGCCATAATTTTTTCAACAAAATGTATATAAAAATATTTTTTTGGTCTAAAAAGTTTGCATCTATCTTGATGCTTTGTTGAAAAACAAAGGTTTTTTTTTTCAACAAAATGTTAAAAAAAAAAAAAAGAAAATCATTTTTTGGACTAAAAAATAGTGCCCCCATTTTTTTTAACAAAATGTAAAATTAAAAAAAAAAACTCATTTTTTGGACTAAAAAATAATGCTCTAATTTTTTTTAACAAAATGCAAAAAAAAAAAAAAAAAAATCATTTTTGGACCAAAAAATAGTGCCCTAATTTTAAAAAAAAAATCTTTCTATGGACCAAAAAAATTGTGCCGTAATTTTTTTTAACAAAATGTTAAAAAAAAAATTCAGTTTTGGACTAATAAATAATGCTATAATTTTTAAAAAAACAAAAGTGAAAAAAAAAACTCATTTTTGGGACCAAAAAATCATGCCCTAATATTTTTAAAGAAAATGTAAATTAAAAAAAAACTCATTTTGTTGACCAAAAAATCGTGCCCAAATATTTTCAAGAAAATATTAAAAAAAATCATTTTTTAGACCAAAAATTGTGCACTAATTTTCTCAACAAAATGTAAAAAAAAAAAAAAAAAAAAGAATTTTTGGTCAAAAAAGTTTGCATCTTTCTTGATGCTTATATTGAAAAACGAATATTTTTGTCCAAAAAGTATTCATCTTTCTTGTCATTTTAGTTAAAAAAAGATTTTTTGGTCCAAAAATTGTCTTGACGTTTTGGTTATTTAAAAAAAAATGATTTTTTGGTCCAAAAAGTTTGCATCTTTCTTGATATTTTACTAAAAAATAATTTTTTTTGTCTAAAAAGTTTGCCTCTTTTTGTCATTTTAGTGGGAAAAAAAAGATTTTTTGTTAAAAAAATGTGTTTTTTTCTTGACGTTTTGGGGGGAAAAAAGATTTTTTTTTGTCCAAAAAGTTTGCATCTTTCTTGCCATTTTAGTTAAATAAGATTTTTTTGTCAAAAAAATGTGTAATTTTTTTCGTGTTTAATTGAAAAAAGATTTATTTTTCCTAAAAAGTTTGCATCTTTCTTGACGTTTTATTTGGAAGAAAAAAAAAGGGACCAAAGAGTGTGTTTTTTTCTTGACGTATTGGTTAAAAAAAAAACTCATTTTTGGATCAAAAAATAGTGCCCTAATTTTTTTAAAAAAATTTAATTAAAAAAACCTCATTTTTTGGACCAAAAAATCTTACATTAATAATTTCAAGAAAATATAAAAAAATAAATAAAACTCATTTCGTTGACCAAAAAATTGTACCTTAATATTTTCAAGAAAATGTACAAAAAAAAAAAAATCATTTTTTAGACCAAAAATCGTGCCCTAATTTTCTCAACAAAATGTTAAAAAACAAAAATTTGGTCCAAAAAGTTTGCATGTTTCTTAATGTTTATTGAAAAATGGGAAATTTTTTTTCCCCAAAAAGTATGCATCTTTTTGTCATTTTAGTGAAAAAAGATTTTTTTGGTCCAAAAAGTGTGCTTTTGTCTTGACGTTTTGAAAAACAAAAAAACAAAAGGATTTTTTTGGTCTAATAAGTTAGCATTTTTCTTAACGTTCTACTACAAATGATTTTTTTGTCTAAAAAGTTTGCATCTTTCTTGTCATTTTAGTTAAAAAAAAAGATTTTTTTATTAAAAAAAGTGATAAAAAAAAGATTTTTTTTTCTTGACGTTTTGGGGAAAAAAAAAGATTTTTTTTGTCCAAAAAGTTTGCATCTTTCTTGTCGTTCTAGTGAAATAAGATTTTTTTAGTCCAAAAAGTTTGCGTCATTGTTGACACTTCATTGAAAAAAGATTTTTTTTTTTTGTTCAAAACATTTGTATGTTTCTTAATGTTTTATTGAAAAAAGATTTTTTTTTTTGACCAAAAAATGTGCTTTTCTCTTGATGTTTTGATATTTAAAAAAAAAAAATCATTTTTTAGACAAAAAAATAGTGCAATTATTTTTGTTGTCAAAAAAAAAAAAGGATTTTTTGGTCTAAAAAGTTTGCATATTTCTTGACGTTTTACTACAAAACGATTTTTTGTCCAAAAAATTTGCATCTTTCTTGTCGTTTTAGTGAAAAAAAGATTTTTTTGGTTAAAAAAAAAAGAGTGTTCTTTTTTCTTAACGTTTTGGGAAAAAAAAAAGATTTTTTTTGTCCAAAAAGTTTGCATCTTTCTTCTCATTATAGTTAAATAAGATTTTTTTTAGTCCAAAAAGTGTGCATCTTTGTCGATGTTGAAAAAAAAAAATCAGTTTGTAGACCCAAAAACCGTGCTCTAATTTTGGCACAAAAATTATGCCCTAATATTTTCAAGAATGTGTTTAAAAAAAAACTCATTTTTTTGACCAAAAATTGTGCACTAATTTTTTCAACAAAATGTGAAAAAATAATTAAAAAATAAAAAACTTGCTTTTTTACAAAAAAAGAAAAAAAAGAAAAAACAATCATTTTTTAATTTTTTCAACAAAATGTTAAAAAAAAAAAAACTCATTTTTTGGACCAAAAAATCAAATATTTTCAAGAAAAAAAACTCATTTTGTTGATAAAAAAATCATGCTCTAATTTTTTTTTTAAGAAAATCTAAAAAAAAAATAAAATAAAAATAAAACTGAGGCGATTGAAGCTATGAGAGGCAATTGGAGCATTTGAGACTGGCGAAAGCAGAGGCACAAGGGAGAATTGGGATCAAGCGCAAAGGAGAATGGATCTTGTGAGCTACCGGCAACTGTGGCAGCGTGAGAGCGAAGAGAGAGAGTGAGAAAGAGTGTTTAACAAATTATATTTTGGCACATCATTAAAAAAAGTTACATTTTAAGAAATAAAAATTCAATTATAAAGCATTTTAAACTTTTTTAAGATGACGTGGCGTAATGTTATTGGTTAGACAATATTTGAGACATCAAAAATTGGACAGAGATTGTAGATCCGAATGGGGCTGTTTTGATGAAAAGAGGGAAGGGAGAGAGAAAAAAGTTTTTAATTAAAAAAATTTTTGTAAATAAATTTATTATGCCATTATTGTGGCATTTTTTGTTATAATTTCTTATGACAAAAATAAATCCACACTTAAATTTTATGGCATATGGCCATCAATAAAAATAGAAGAGAGAGAACAAGAAATGTAGATTGTAGTTAATTGGGATGGAAACTTTTGCAAAGCAACGTGAAAAATAGAAGCCCCTCCCCCCCCCCCCCCCCCCCCGGGCTTGAAATTAGATTGTCATTGGATATTATTTCCCATTTTTAGTCCTAAAATTTCTACAATATTTTCTATCTTAAAAATTTAGAATTCACTAATTAACATATGACTTTGAACTTATAATCTAGATAGACTCTTAATACTTAATCGTAAATACCTATTTAATATACATTAAAATCACTATAAAATAATATTGTTAGCACCAAGAAAAAAAATATTTTAGCTAGATTATTTATTTACGATTAAATGAATAATTTATTGGTAAATGAGTATTTATTAATTTAAAAAGAATTTTATTCGTTAGTTGTTTGTGTCATCTTGATACATGTACCATTATTTGACCAATATTCATGTATTAGTTATAAATTAAATAAAAAATAAAAAAAAGTAGGTGTAGTCAAAATTAATATGTTTACAAATAGAATTTCAAAATTATCATATACATAATAAATGTTCTGTACATGTACATAGAAGCTCGAAATTTAATTTAAATACATATATACATAGTTAATAAGTACGTATATATAGACCTAAAATTGATACAAGTATTTTTCACATTTGATACCTAGAAGTTAAAGTGTTTCAAATGCTTAAAGAGATTATTCAAGAGGTAATGGAAATTTTGGGTAATGATGATCATGATCCAGATAACAGCTGTGTTTATAGTAACCTTAAATAACTACTTTATACAACAAGGAAAAATAAAATATACCAAATGTAATGCATGCTTTGCAAAAAAAAATTTAAGGACTACGTTTAGTTAAATTTGGGAACAAAGAAAAAAACAAACAACTTTATATGCATATTTTGGAAAATACTTGAATTGAGAAAATTGAAGTTGTCAAGAAAAAAACACCTTAATATTATGAATTTTATTTGTTAATTATTATTTTTTTGGTATTTGATTAGTTACTAATTTATATTTTCATTCGGCCCTAAAGAGTTTGAAAATAATTTTTATTTATGTATTTAGCTATATTATTAATTTAGTACATTGACCCAAATTGGAATCAAAAGATTTTGTTATTCAATAATGATTATTAATTTATTAAAAAAATCATTTATTGAGATTTTACAATTTATCACTATATATATATATTAGTGTTAGGTACGCACGCACATCTTTAGTATGTTAATTTTTTCTATTAACAACCACAAAATTTTATTCTCTCAAGAATTTAGTAGAACCATGTAATCAATTAATAAGACAATATAATTCTAAAAATAAAACAAAAATTAGCTATTTTGAAAAAAAATAAACGTCCACAAAAATTTTATATCATATTTGTTTTCATGATTTATAATTTATTTGATTAAAATACAAATTGGATCAATGCGTTAGTCCTTAGTTATTGAAGCCCATCAATCTTAGTAGCAAGCAAAATCTTCCATAAAAATTGGGAAGGGTGTGGAAGAATGAAGTGGGAAGAGAAAAAAGAAACAAACAGTTGCTAGGGTTTCTCAAGAAAGCTCAAAGTTCATGGTTTTTCAAGCATAAGAGTGTGAGAACTCGGTCTGTTTGCTTGTTCAGATTTTTCTATGGTTTGGTTTTCACTTTTTCTATGAGTTTGCTAAAATTTTAAGAAAACTTTAATATTTTTTTTTATTTTTTTTTAATTCTTAATAGGTTAGTAATTTTTTTTTTCTGAGGGATGGGTTAGTAAAATTTTTTTTTTGTTTAATTGAATTTTCTTTTTCTACAGGTCAAATTTTATGGGTGTAAGCTATTTAGCAGCTTTTTTTTTCCCCTCTCTGTGGTTTCACTTTGAACCTGATCTGAAATTTGAAAGATTCCAGGTTTTAATAAGTTTTTAAATTGGTATTTATCTGGGTCATGTTCCTTTTGTTTCGATTTTATAAATTTGTGTAGTTTAGGTTGTTTGAGAAAGTCCTCTTGATTTTTTCTCCAAGTGGAATTCTATTTCCAAAGTAAAAGGGAGAAATGTAATATTGGATTTCAAATTGAAACATTGAATTCTCGCTATTCATAGTTTAGTGTTTCCCATCCACACGCATGGTGACTAGAAAAGTTGAATGTCATATGGTAATTATTTAATTTCAAGATGTTGTAATATTCAATGATATATTCCAGTTCTTTTTATTTAGATGATTTATTTTAAATCATACAAATGGTCAACTTGGTCAGTATATTAACATATCAGTATAGTATTTTGAAATCTTTGTTTCTTCCACTTAGTAAATGTACAACAACCAAGAAATTACAAGTAGTCTTTTTTCAATGTGGTGAAGCTGTCCATGATATTTTGTTTCTCTTTCTCTTTCAGTTTCTCTTTCTTCCCCTTCTACCCTTTATTAGAAATTTATGTTTGCTTAAAAAAAAAAAAAAAAAAACAATGATCATGATGTAATTTACAGCTACACTGATGATTGATTGTGTATCGAAATAGTGAAAGGGATTTAGTTTTATAAGATATGCGATTCCAGAAAATATCACAAAAGTATAGAGTATATAGATGACAATGTGAGTTAATAATCTTTTTTACACTTTTCATTCACTTAAAAAGATGAAAAATACTTGCCCAAATCTAACCGTAAATGGCAAGCTACTCTCACCAGCTATGATATA
>JAFMPE010149264.1:4310-25251 GCA_024759925.1 Ficus religiosa
AGGCCAATAGTCGGAGGAAGACTGCCTTTAAATTGGTTACTGGGGGCGGAGAAGACGGCCAGGGAGGAGATATTATAAATGGAAAGAGGGATTGTACCTGAAAAATTATTGGGTCCTAATGACAAAAAAGTTAAGTTTTTCAATCTCCCAAACTCGTCAGGAATACTTCCAAAGAGGTTGTTAATGGCTACAGAAAATTGTTCAAGTGATGAAATGTTTCCCAAGGAAGGTGGGATACCTCCGGTGAGATTGTTGAACTCAAGATTAAGCAACCAAAGCTTCGCCAGAGATCCAAGCTCTCGAGGAATCATCCCGGTAAGTCTGTTTTTGCCAACATTTAACAAACTAAGATTTGAGCAATAGCTTAAGTTGACCGGGATATTACCTTCCAACATGTTGCTGAAAAAACTCAGATTTTGTAGACGGAACAGACGACCAATTTGCGGCGGGATTTCACCTGAGAAGCTGTTGTACATGAGGTTAAGGGACCTAATGAAGGAGAGGTTCCCGACGTAAGGTGATATGGTTCCGGTTACGTTGTAGCCGCTTATGTTCAAGGACGTTACCCTCTGATGGCGGCGGCTGCATATAATTCCAGGCCAGCTGCAGAAGTGAACGGAGTCGTTCCACGAGCTCAGGATTCCGCGGGGATCGTTGGAAATGGATTCTTTGAAGTTGAGCAGAGCAAACCAATCAGTGTCATTGCCTAATGCACTTGTGAATATGGTACTGCTAGGTTGCATTGACAAGCTCACAGAGTGGAGAATTAGCATCACATAGAGTAAGAGGAACATATTGGACCAGAATGCAAATCGACTAATGGGGTTGTGAAGTTTCATTTTGATTGAGTTGAAAGCAGAATTTACAAGATATTTAAGAACTAATCACCACTGATTTCTTTGCCAATATTTTCCCTAAAAAAAAAAAAAAAGCTTGCTTGTACATGCACTGCACTTTCTTTGTAAGATTGCAATAATGAAGACCCAAAAAGTCAAGGTCAAAAAGTAATATTTTGACAATATTTAACTTCATTGACAGGAAGTGGATGAGTCTGGACCCACGTAATCAATATTTCCAAAAGTGGGTTGCTAGGACAATTTTGTTTCGATTTTGGTTTCTGTGATAGCTACTGTCGTTGAAAGTTTTGGCAGAGATTTGCTACCCCCAAGTCCTAGTTCTCTGGATAGATCTTCTTCTACTGTTAAGAAAGCTCAAAAGTCTTCTAGTGCGTGCTATTTCTCTTAAATCATTATTGTTATTATTATTATTCATCAAGAGTAAGTTGATTACCAAATTTTTCAACGAATTACAGAATTCATAATTACGAAAAAACTGCTACAATTTTACATGTCAGTCATTAACTCGTTAAAAAATTAGCTGTGTTGATAATTATTATTTTTTTTTTTTTTGGTTTGTTGTGATTCCAAATTTTTTTTGTTTAATTTTTGTTGAGATGTGAAATTGAGAACCCAAAATTCTCATCATTTACTTTGGCGGGCCAACTTGGGAAGCCCAAACAGAAGGAGGGACTTCTTGATTGAAAACGATCAACCGCCCATAGTTTACTTTGGGTGTTTGGTGAATGAGTTTGAGTTGAAATTTTTAAGTTTCAATAGTAAATTTTTTTTAATTTTCAGAAAAGATAAAAAACTTTTTAGGAAAAAAATAAAATAAAGTTTGAGTTAAATGGTTTGAGTTATAACACCAAACAGGACCTACTCACATCTCCTGTCCAAAACGAAGGCCTTGATCTCATACACTAGGTTCCACTTATCTGGTTACTGTTAACAAGCCTTGTTTAGTACTGTGTTGTTACAAAAAGGGTGAAAGAGTAAAATAACATTTTGTTTAAAAATATTTGTGAAAAATAGTATATTATAAAAATATTTATATGCTATTTACCTTAAACATTTTATAAAATATGCTATTTACTTTAAACAAATTTACAAAATGGTCTATTTGTTGTAATTTCTCTTGAACCAACCCATATAATTTGTTTCAAAAAAAAAAAATTCATAAAAAAGGTGGATTTAGTAGATTTTATGTCTTCCTCTATCAAAAACACACTAAATTATCAATTGGCCGCAAAAGAAAGAGAGGAAAAGTGTAGGGGGGGAAGAAAGAAAGCTAACTATGTTGTTGTGGCCTAATTGGCAGGTTCATTCATTATGAGAAAACGTCTAGCGCTCAGCTACGGAGCTCATCCGCCACATCTCCGCCTGCCTTCACTAAATCTCTTCAACAGTTGTGCAGCTCGGAGTCCATCGACAGCGGCGATGGCAACACTATAGAAGGTGGACCTCGTGATGTCGGCGACATTCGACAACCAATACTACATCAACCTTGTCTTTGGCAAGGGGTTTCTTGTGACTAGATATGGTCAAGCTTGTGACTCTGTGACAACATAAGCACAAGACCCCTCTGTGTTTTTTTGAGGATTTTCACCTCTTATATTCAGTAGCGCGCTCAAGTGCAGTATGTGACTCTAAATCCAACATTATGATTTTTTAAAAATCTTTTTCACATATACACACACACTATATACTATATTATAGTATTTTGGCACACACTTGTCTAACTGTCATGTGTCACTTCACTTTTTTTTTCTTCCGCCCCCCCCCCCCCCCCCCTCCTAATAAAATAATTATTTTCAAGCATATTCACAACACTTTTCTCGTACAATCCTCTCAATTAAATTTAAACAATATATATACCATTAGTGATTAGAGGAAAAAAAGGAATAATAAAGAAACAATGAGTGCCCAAAACTAGATTAGCATCATATCACAACAACTCTTCTAATCATGCTTGACAATATTTACACATGTAGCCAAACTTAAGTGGGGCCGCTACTTGGCCCTCGTTTTTTGAAAGAACTGGTCAATGATGACTGAAAATATATCTATATATATATAAATCTATATATATATAACAATGTGAAATCCCACCTATAACAACAACTTATATATGACTCTATTGGCAAACATTGTTTATAGCATATTAAAATCCTAAGAAAAATTAAGTAAATATATAATTTTTAAATACTTATTAAAATAAATGGCTATTTTTTAATTCAAAAAATGTCATTTATTGATTACAGTCAACTTAAAAAATATATGTTAATATTGATCTATCATTAATTAATGGTCATGATCAATCATTAAATGAATGATTAACTATTTAAAAAAATCATGTTATTAATTTTTTAAAACTTTGATAATTTATTAAAAGACTATTTTTTTTATTTAAAAAAAAAAGACATTTACCGACAAATCCCAAATTCTTAATATTTGTAAGTTTTGAACATTTGGATATGTAAAAAAATAAAAATAAAAAAAGGTTATGGATTTAGGGCATACTTTTTTATGTTGGTGCTTCCTATATGCTATCCTTATTAGTATTAGTATAATTATTAGTACTATTAATATTAAGGACTTGTTTAGGGAAACATCTGGAGATGTTGTTTTAAAAGTTAGGTTGGAAATATATATTTGAGGGAAAAACTTTTGAAAAGTTATGTGATATAGAAAATAATACAAAATTTTAAAATATGTTTCGAAAAAAATACGTAAAATAGATCTTATCTTATTCATCTCGTCGTTACAAATATTTTGACATAACAATTATCTTATTCTAATATGAAATGAAAAAATTATGAAATTTTAAAATTTAAAGTTTTTAAAAATAATAAAGAAGAAAAATTTGATATAAAATTAAAATTTTAAAATCCAAATAATATTTTACTATCTTCACACATTCTCACAAGACTTTTTTGGTTGCCATGTTTTTCAAACAGGGTCAGTCTTTCTCTCTTTGACACCATTGATTTGATTTTTATAATTTAAAGTTGTTTGTTTGTTACTGAAAATCAATTTATGCCTCTTACTTAATCATCTTGTTTAAAGATGTCAGTTTTATCCGCCCATACATTTAGCAAAAGGATTCTTTTTCGTGCTTCTTCCTTAATCTTCATGTAATCATTTTGATAGCAGTGACTTATCTTGTTATCTGTAAAATGAATATGGATATTAGTTGGTATGTATTCCTGACAAGGGTTATAGCTCTATTTTCCAATTCATTTTGTTAATTGATTTTTCTTATTGTTGCCTTTTACGTGATTGGAAAGTTATTTCTTGTTGTTGTCTTGATGTTTTAGTGTCAGTTTTATTTATTTTTTTTTTTTTTTTTTTTTTTTTTTCGGGGGGGCGGGGGCGGGGGCATAAATAACAGAATGAACAAGGCTTGGACGTTTGCCAGTAGTGGAAGAACAAAAGACTATGAAATAGGGATTTGAAACTTTTTTGGAGTTAACGCGTGTTAGGAAATGCTGATGAGGATTCAATTTCCATGCCTAAAATTTGACAGTATGGATATTCTTGATGCTAAGATGATATATAAGTGAGATTCTTTATGTTGATTAGAGGTTTGTTTCTTTTTTTTTTTCGCTAGAAGATTAGAGGGTTGTTTTGTTGAGTAATTATTTCTTGCCAGATACAACTCAAGATAAGTGTACGTTAAAGATGTACCATTGTTTTCTTTCGTGTGAGCATCTATTCTCTCTTCTTTGGTCTTGGTTATTGAATTGTGAGCATTGATGGTTGTCCTCTAACATTATGTATTAGTTTTGAAGAAATCACAGGTCATTGATGATACGTGACCCTGCAAATGGCAAAGTAAAATTTGATGACTCCCTTCCGTCAAAGGGTTACCAATACGTAAAGGTTGTTATCAATACGTAACTTTCTTATCCTTTCACATTATGGTGTAGAGTGAATTGAATGAATTGATTTACTTTGCAATATACTCTCTCCTTTTACAGGGGCCTGAAAATTTTCTTCCAAATGTGAAAGAAGTTCAGGAAAGCTTAAAAAAGGGAAACTGCACATTTATCTATGATACTAAACGAGAACATATATAATATTGCACTAATTCTACTTTTAGTTTCTAACTTTATAATTGACAGTGTGTAACATGGAATCAGTAATAATCACAACATTCTTCCAACTTTCTAACTCAAATTATTACCTGAGTGTCAATGGTATGAGTTTTAGCTTACTGTTAATTTTTATTATTCTCTCACAGCTTAGTGACAACTGACAAATCAATCTCTACGTAAGAGGAGCTGAGCATGATACGCGGTGAGTCGGTTAATTATTTTGGAACAATATTAATTTTCTGGAATGTTTCTTTCATATTTAGTCACTTCATTTAATTAAATTATTCTTGTAATTTGGATAGTGTTACATTAAGACATATATGTTAATGTATTGTTCTGAGATTTTGTTGTAAATTATATGTGTGGGGGATTAAAAATAGTTGAAATTTTGTTGTAGAATTTTATTTCAGAACCGTAGTTTTTTATCACATTCAACAGAGATAAACAATACGCATCATGTAGAATTTTATTTTTTATGTTGATTATAGTTTAAAAACTTTATATTTCAACACTCCACCACTAAGCAGTTATAAACTGATCCGACAATAGAGAACATAACGTTTTCCGTCCTACAAAGTGAGTAATCACAAGGTATAAACTAATCCGACATTAGAGAACATAATCTTATACGTTTTTTTTTTTTTTTCTTTCATTTATTGAAAAATATCACATTTCCGTAGTGAACTAATAATACTAAGCTGATATAAGTTTTTCATAGGTAAATTTATAACAAAATTACAAAAACAAAAAAAAAAAAACCATGCACGTGCGAAGCATGTGCCCCAAACTAGTATAAAAGAAAAATGGCAATGAATCCGTCAACTTATTGCCACTTGGATAGTGGACGTCAACTAGATTAATTATTAATTTTACATGATTTATATGGCAAGGACGGCAAATTAATACCGTGACTCTTCAGTTATGTTATAAAATGAACAAGTCAAATTCTAGATATGAATTTTTACTCTTCAATTTGTCTCTAGTTCTTTGTTGTGTGCAAGTTACTTGACTTAAAAGGCAAGGAAAACAAAAGAATAAATAAATAAATAAACAAAAATTAAAAAATATAAAGAAGATGAAAAGATCAGGGACTATATGTTAGAGGAAAAGAGTCTAAAATACTCTCAAAACCAGATATTCCAATTTTCCGTAGCACTTGAATATTTGCTTTTTGGTTCAGTATGTTCCTATATGTCATGCTAATTATCCACTCTGTGAGCTTATCATTGCAACCTAGCAATACCATATTCACAAGTGCATTAGGCAATGACACGGATAGGTTTGCTCTGCTCAAGTTCAAAGAATCGGTTTCCGACGATCCACATGGAATCCTAAGCTTGTGGAATGACTCTGTTCACTTCTGTAGCTGGCCTGGAATTTCATGCAGCCGCCGCCATCAGCGGGTAACAGCCCTGAACCTAAGCAACTATAACTTGCAAGGAGCCGTATCACCTTATGTTAGGAACTTCTCCTTCATGAGGTCCCTTGACCTCAGATATAACAGCTTCCTCAGTGAAATCCCACCGCAAGTTGGTCGTTTGTTCCGCCTGCATTATCTCAATTTTTATGGCAACATGTTGGAAGGTAATATCCCAGTCAACTTAAGCTATTGCTCAAAACTTTGGTTTTTAAATATCGGCGAAAACAGACTTACTGGGTTGATTCCTCCAGAGCTTGGATCTTTGGTGAAGCTTACGTGGCTTAATCTGGGGTCAAACAATCTCACAGGAGGTATCCCACCTTCCTTTGGAAACATTTCTTCACTCAAAAAATCTTCTGTGGCCGATAACAACCTCTTTGGAAGTGTTCCTGATGAGCTAGGGAGATTGAAAAGCTTAACTGATTTTGACATAGGGCCGAATGCTTTGTCGGGTAAAATCCCTCTCTCCACTTACAATATAACCTCAATGGTCGTCTTCTCACCTGTGGGTAACCAATTCGAAGGCACTCTTCCTCACACAATTGGCCTCACTTTCCCTAATCTCCAAGAGTGTTATATGGGTGATAACAAATTCTCTGGAGTAATTCCTCAATCATTTGCCAATGCTTCCCAGCTTCAAGTGCTTTATCTGGCTCAAAATAATTTAGTCGGCCAAGTTCCAACAAGTCTTGGGAATCTTCCAGAACTCAGGCGTCTGGTTTTGCATCATAATAGTTTGGGAAGTTATTCACCAAATAGCTTGGATTTTATTGCATCTTTAACAAATTGCATTCAGATGGAATTATTTGACTTGAGTACAAACAATTTTAGTGGTATCTTACCCAACTCTATAGCCAATTTCTCAGCCAATCTCTCTCGAATATATCTTGGAGGCAATCAAATATCTGGTAATATTCCTCGAGCCATAGAGAATCTGGCCAATTTAATCCTCTTGAGCCTCGAATATAATCTTCTTACTGGTGTCATTCCTCCTTTCTTTAGGGAAGCTAAATAAATTGCAACTTTTAGCTTTGCAAATGAACATGCTATCAGGAAAAATTCCCCCATCCATAGGAAACCTTACTCAATTGTTTTCACTTGATCTATCAAATAACAAGCTTGAAGGAAATATTCCGTCAAATATTGCAGATTGTCTTGATCTTCAAGGACTCGACATTTCAAACAATAGATTGACTGGAGAAATACCTGGAGAAATTGTTCTTCTTTCGTCATCTCTCTTGCTCATCTTATCACATAACTTATTGATCGGTCATGTACCTATACAAGTTGGCAACCTGAAAAATATCAATATTCTCGACTTTTCAGAAAACAATTTGACCGGAAAAATCCCAGAAACCATTGGTGCTTGTCAGGTTCTAGGGTCCCTTTACCTACAAGGGAATTTCTTTCAGGAAACCTTGCCTTCTACTTTGGCTTCATTGAAAGGTGTTTGGTACATGGATTTTTCACGTAATAACTTGACAGGAGAAATTCCCAAGGATTTACAGAATCTTCATTCCTTGATGTACTTGAATCTTTCTTTTAACGATCTCGAGGGAAAAGTACCAAATGAAGGTGTATTTCAAAACATAAGCGCATTTTCAGTAGTTGGAAATACTAAGCTTTGTGGCGGTGTACCAAAATTGCATCTTCAAGCATGCCCCAGTATGAAGACCAAACAGGACACGACCAAGGGCCACAAACTAGCAATCATAATAGCTTTGGTGGTAGCATTTTTCCTTCTGTCCACAAGTCTCATTATTCTGCATTGGAGGAGATTAGTACGGAGGAAAACAACTGTTGCACTCCCAAAACTAAATTTTCTTACGACGATTTCATACAAGAGGCTTTTCCAAGCTACCAATGGATTCTCTCCAAGCATGTTAATTGGAATTGGTAGTTTCGGCTCAGTATATAAAGGCATTCTTGATCGGGAAGAAAATCTAATTGCTGTAAAGGTTCTCAATCTCGAGCAAAAAGGAGCGGGGAAGAGTTTCATAGCTGAATGTAATGCACTGCGAAATGCAAGGCACCGAAATCTTGTTAAGATCATGACGTGTTGCTCTAGCATAGATTACAAGGGCAATGAGTTCAAGGCTCTTGTCTTTGAGTATATGTCCAATGGAAGCCTAGAGGAGTGGTTGTATCTATCAGCTGATGGCGAAAACCGCTCAAGGGGTTTGAAGCTACTTCAGAGACTAAATATTGCAATCGATGTTGCCTCTGCAATACACTATCTTCATGATGATTGTCACCAGCCAATCCTTCACTGCGACTTGAAGCCGGGCAACGTTCTTCTTGATGATGAAATGGTTGCCCGTGTCAGTGATTTTGGATTAGCGAGGTTGATCTCAAACACAACCAACTTCTCAAATGGCGGTCAAACTAGCACAATTGGAATGAATGGAACGATTGGCTATGTTGCTCCAGGTAACAACTTTGAATAAGTACTTGATTTATTCAAGCTTTTGCTAAGTATATATTTGAATTATTGGCATCTGTCTACTATCAAAAGATATTCTTCTCAACCGTCTTAACAAATTGATTTTGTTTTTTTTCATCTAACTGAAAAACAATGGATAACGATCCCTTGAACACAATCTGAGCACTGACATAACTGTTTCTTAGAGTCAGGGATTGAGATAACAAGACCATTTCTGTTACATGCATAACACACACACACACACACATAAATATATATATATATATATATATTTGGGATATCTATATTTTCCTCAGTTGAGACTTGAAATCGTTATTACATCCTAATTAATACTTTTGTACATCACAATAAAACTAAAAATAGACAATTACTGGTATGAAATGCAGAGTATGCAATGGGTGGAGAGCCGTCAAGACATGGTGATGTGTACAGCTATGGAATCCTTGTATTGGAGATATTCACTGGAAAGAGACCCACCGATGATATTTTCAAAGACGATTTCAATCTTCATAACTTCGTTAAGATGGCCTTGCCTGAAAGACTCGTGGAAGTAGTGGACTCTGCTCTTCTCCCTGTAGAAGGTGAAGAAAACGCACTGACGAGAAAAGAAGATCGAAGAAACTCCAGCAACAATATTGGAGAGATTGAGATTGAAACAGAAGAAGGGTTTGCAAATGAGACCGAGGATCATCTGCGGAAGTGCTTGGTTTCGGTGTTGGAGATTGGAGTTGCATGTTCAGAAGAATCACCAAATGAAAGAATGAACATGGAAGATGTCACCAGGGAGCTACAGCATATCAGAAATGCTTACATGAGTTACAAGATCAGTGGACAAAGATGAATGAACCAGCTAAAATATAGTATGTACTGTCCTTTTTTCGCTTATAATATTCCTGCCCAAATTGACAAACACACAAGCGGACTTGTGATTGGACTACAGGTGCTGGAAACTATGTTGAATGAAATCAAATGGTCATGAATTTTCTCTTCTGAGAATAAATAGGCTTTGGCATCTGTACTTGCACAAACTGTTATCTCAAAGTTTTAGATAACAGTTTTTATCTTCAATAGTATTTGTATCTTCATCATCTTCTATATATCTGCCTTCGATTGTCTCGTAACATTCCTCTCATGAAGAGGTGTGTGTGTATTATAAAGTATACATGTTATGATTCGGTGGCCTAATTTGTTTTTCGATTCCCCCTTTTATTCTCATGTGTCTGTAATCGTTATCTTTACTTTTCTTTTTTTTCTTTTTCCTTTTTCCATGTCATTCCTTTCGTTTACACTCTCGTCTTTAATTTTTGGGATTCGAAGGTAAATGGCCCATTGTTAGGTCTAATTTTTAATAGATGGCCTAAACTTATCATATTTAGTTAAAGAGCCTTTTTTCTTTTATTAATATAATTAAAATGACATAAATGCCCTTTTAACTCACTTAACCCTAACTCCTTCCATGATTTTCTTATGCAAAAACACAATACAAGAGCCACCATTTTCATCTTCCTTGCAACAGCCACCACCATCATTCTTCCTCGCTACCGCACGCAACCACTGCTATTTACCATTGCGCTATCCATCGTTTCTGGTTGTTACACCCACGTTCATCATCTCTGTCAACCTCAACCTCAACCTCTTTCTCTCGTCGCCATCAAAATGCCCCTTTCTCCCTCACCATCTCTGTCAATCTCAGTCTTTCTTCCTCCTCGCCAACAAACCCGTACTCTATCCCAAAATGCTCTATCAACACCTTCTATAGATGCTTCCATTGGAACAAAATCGTCATTAATGCAGTTGAATTCTTGATTTTTTGCATATGGATCCACTACATCTCCAATCATTGTAGGTTAATCAATATATGTTATTGTTTTTGTTGGAAACTGAGAAACTTAAGTTGGGAGTCAATCAGTGATTGATTACATGTTAATCAATGATTAACTACTGTTTATTGTTATTTGGATGGAATATGAGAAAATAAAGTGGAGAGTTAATCATTGATTGACCACAAACAAAACATAAGAACAAAAAAAAAAAAAAAAAGCAAAAGAATGATCAATCAGTAATTGACTATGAGTTAATCAGTAATTGACTACTGTTCAGATTAGAAATAAGAAAACAACTGAAAAAATGTGAAAAAATGGATTAAATACATGTTTTGTTCAAAATTAAAGAACGAAAACCAAGAGAATCACCAAAAACACCACAAAATGAAATTGAAACAACCAAAACAAAATAAATAATCAAATAATTCTTTATTAAACCTAATTAAAACTCAAAAGTAAACGAAAATAAACAAATATTTTCAGATTTCACATGAGGTAGAAAGAATCAAATTTCATGTAAAAATCGAACCTAATACTGAGCAGGAGGAGGAGGAGGAGGAGAAGTGCGTGAAGAAGAATAAGAAGAAATACTTGAAGATCATAAAAAAAGAATGAATAAAAGGAGGGCAAAAATAAAAAATTAGTGTCTTAAATTAACTAATTAAACCATTTAGCTAAATTAAATAAGGATAGGCTATAAATTTAAGGTTTGGAAACGGCCACCCACCCTAATTTTCTTTAATTTTATGCTGTTTCGCCTCCAATTTTCGTCTTCCCCTTTCTTGTCGTTTTCTAATGTATGTCGTTTTTTAGGTTTTATGTCGTTTCATTTTCTGGTTGCCTTCTATTTTTTGTCGTTTTCAACATTAGTCATGTTATTTCTTCTTTGCTAAATAGTTTATTGTCTTAACCCTTTTTTTTTTTTTTTTTTTTTTTGCCGTTAAGATATTGGCTAGTGTAATTTTATTGTCGTTTTTGAAAATTCCATATGCTTCTCATTTTCTCTTTTTTTTTGTTTTTGGAGAAATAAAATACCACATTTTTTCATCTTATTATACATCATTTCAAATATTTTCTACGAAATCTTTTAGGTAAGACATATCTAATATATTTTAGATTAAGAAAGATGGACTTGAAATTTTTAAAAATTTAAATAAAAAACAGTATTTCGATTGATTTTATCACTACATGTTCTAGGAATTTATATAATAAGAGTATTTATAATAAACATATGAGATGTTTCAAGGTATTTTTCCTTTTTGGTTATTGGAAATTTTACGTTTGTCATCGTCTTAGGTAATGCATTTGTAATTTATTGGCGTTTCTTGTTCGTCTCTTGTTGTCGTTTTCGAGGTCTTATACTTGTGCTTTTGTCGTAAATATGTTGTTTTTACAAAAGAAATATGAGAACAGGCTTTTTTTTTTTTTTTTTTTTTTGGGTTGGGGGGAATAAATAATAGGCTTTCTTAACAAAGCTTTTATAGTTATGATGAGTTGAACAAAGGTTATTTTATTATTATTTTTAATAGTGAGATTTATAACTCTCATTTATAAAAACTAAATGAAAATTTTAAAATTAAAAGGTTCTACCCAAATTCCTCTTTCCTGCCCGTTGAGCTAGTTCTAGCGGGATTGATGAGCTGAATTGATAATGAATATTAATGTCAAGCTTATAAGTTTAGTGTTTATAAAAGTTGAAGTCCATGACCAAAGGATTAATTGTCTGTTTGGAGCAACCATTTGCTTTAATTTTGGTCATCCATTTGAATGGCTTATCAAAAAAGTGTTTGGATCTTGTGCATCTGAAATCAAAAGCATTTGGATGACTATTTTGATAGTTAAATATAAATTCAAATGTATTGGTTAAAATATTAACATTCAAAAACACCAGTTCAGATCATTACAATTTAAATGTTACTGGCCAAATGTTTTCATTCAAACATTTTCATCCAAATGTTATAAATCGGATATGGTTCCCCAAACAGTTGCTTATGGGGTGTTTGAGGTGTGGGTTTCAACCTAAAAAATTCAATCTCAATGATGGAATACACATTTGGCTTGTCATTCAATTCAAATCATCCATTTCAATGGTCTACATTGTTTTAGATTTCTTTTTACTATTGCATATTCCCTTTTCTGAGTACTTTTCAATTGGAAAATTAGATTGAATGACTTTTTTAATCACGTAATCTAATAGATGATCTTTTTTTTTTTTAATTTAGCATAATGGCTATTTGTCATTTTTCAGATTAGGTCAATCAATGATTGACTATGAAATTTTGTAATTTACGTTATGATCAATCAATGATTAACTATAAGTGATATGTTTCTAGGCAATGTGAATTGCATTATGTGAATGAAACAGTGCTCTGTTTCTAGGTATTCTGCACTCTCACAAGTTATCATTATGTAGTGTGTATGTTTTTTTTTTTTTTTTTTGGGACTTAAATTTTAAAAATAAGCAAACACGTTGAGCTGATTTAATGTTACGTCGTCAAATATAAGGGATGGAAAACAGAAAGAAACAAAGAGTAAAATATCTAATTGAGAAAAATAAAAAAGAAAGGATGAGAATTTTCTCTTTTAAAAAAAAAATGGGAAAGAAAAGAGAGAGAAAAAAATGTCAAAATTATGTATGTTATAATTATGTCCTCGTAGAAATTAAAAGATTATAAGGTAATGAGGTTTAAATACTTTTTTTACATCACTTTTTTATCAAATTTTTCCCTCTTATTTTCTTTCCATAGTTGGGAGGATTCAATTATGGTGGAATTCAAAATCGAAGATATCCATAACTGAGTGGTGGCTTCTGCTTCCAGTGAATTTTTGTTTTTATCAATTTTATCTCAAAAAACTTTACATTTTTTTTTTCACTTTGTCCAAATTAAAAGTTGATTATACGTGGTTACAGATATAACATAAAAATAGTACCATACTTTACTCCATTTTATAGTGTAAAGTTCGAATCTCATCCATCTTAAGTTTTAAAAAAAAAAAAAAAAAATTTTGATTGAACCTATATGAGAACTTATAAAACTCTATCTTTAATATACGCCTCCACCAACGTAATAAGTTAACTTCACTGGATCTTATAGATTTATAATTTTCTTTCCTCCCCCCTTTTCACTCTATCAAACATGGCATAATAGAGTGAGGGAGGCGAGTTTCCTAGTTTGCCCACGTCATTCATTGACTTTTTCAATTTTTTATTTGGCCTAATTGACCCTTATTTTTATGGAAGAATTCTATAATGGCGTCAAAAATTTTACCTCCACTGATGGTGTTAAAAAATTTTAATCATTAGATGGCTTTTTGATGGCTGAGATTAAAAAGATGTATCAAATGGTACATAAAAATTTTCAGGTGTGAATGTCAATGTCTTACATAAAAATTATATCAATGTCTTATATCAAATGGTACATAAAAGATATATCAAATGGTACATAAAAATTATCTGGTGTGAATTTCTATGATGGCTGTATTTTAAAATCATGCATTTTTTTTTTTTATCAATGTCTTACATTTTTTTTTATGTACTCAAATTTTTATCTTTTCTCTATTAACACATTTTTTTTAATCTAAAAATACACAAAAAAACTCAAAAAGAAAAGTTTCAAAAACGAAAAAAACACGTAATTTTCTCTACAAAATAATTTAGATGTCAAATAAGTTTACATATATCATCACTTACCCATCTTGCAATTCAAAGCCGGACAGATCAATTGATTCTTTGAAAGCATTCCTCCACTCATCCGCTTTGTTTCTGTCATGCTTAAAACGTTTTTGATGTGCAAAAAAAGCAGCACCATAACTTCCCTTCCGGTGTCTTATGTTGGATGGATCGAAATGATAAAAGATGGGCATAACGACCTGCCCTCTTTCCTTCTTGCATTTGAGTATGTGCACCAGTTCATCTACGCACCATCTTGAAGAAGCATAATTCTTTGAGAAGACCACCACCAAAAGTTGAGATTCCTTAATTGCGGTCAAGAGCGCAGACGAAATTTCCTCTCCTCTCTCGAGACTTTTCTCATCTATGTAGGCATGAATTGTATCACGGCATAGTACGGACTAATGATGTTTTTACAAGTATTCTCATCTCTAAAACTGATTAAGACATCGTACTTGTATGAATTGGACACGAGAAGTAGAAGAAGATGAAGCAACAACAATCCTGGTATTACTCTCAAGGGCAATTATCTGTGGGATAAAAATGAGATATTTTTTATGAGCTGGACCAATCTGATGTGAGAGATCAAAGAGAGATGATGGATATTAATGTTAGGCTTACAAGTCTAGCTTGTTTAAAAAAAGTTGAACTCCAAAACCAAGTGGAGTAATTTTCTTTGAATGTTTGAAGGAAATTTCCTGGAAGCCAGAAAGAACAATTTTCACCATGTGAATACGAATAGAATAATGAATACCTTGTCTTATTTTTTTATTAATTATTTAGCCATTGGATTGTTTTTCAATGGGGAAATAGTTAGGAAGTGGAATGGGTGAATGATGTCGGAAACGTGCATGTGTCGAGGATTCTCTTTTCCTTTTTTTTTTTTCTTTTTTTTTTTTATATATATTATATGTAACTTTATTACTTTTTCTCCCAAAAAAAAAAAAAAAAGGGACACACACACACACGCACGCACACGCACATTATTTATAATTATTGACTCATGAGTTTGTGCTAGCACTTTAGGAGATACGCTTTAGATTTGTAAATGATGATGCGTTTTATACTACTTTTTGACCATCAAGACTTTATGACGTAGGGAAAATGAGGTGTCATTTGGGTAATTTGGTATGGTCATTTAATGTTTATAATTTTGGGTATTTTTGCTAGTTAGTTGTCATTTTGAGTTTACATTCGTGGTTTGCATTGTCGTTTCTCAATAGCTAAATAGCCCTCCATTGTACTGAGAAGGCAAAGCGGATTATTGAGTTTTGGAAAGTGAAATAGATCAGAGTGAGGTGTGCCTCCTTCGTTTCAGCCACGGATTTGGCTTTGGTTTTGGTTCGATAAAACCATTCCTTGGTCCTCCAATTCTGCTGCATCACTTTAGTTCCCACAAATTTGCAAAATGATATAGGGAAGGAAGGTAAGGTAGTCAAATTTAACATACACATAGAAATATAAATGATCAAAGTCATGTTCTAGCACAGACATTCTCTAATTCCATCCGTTTAACATTTCGTTTAAAATGTAATTTGTTTTTTAGTATCTAGTAATTTGCTTCTTTTTATCAAATTGTCTAGTAGCAATTGAACGTAAAGAGTAATCATTCTCTTAATAAGCCTGTTTTTAATCTCTCGCTCCTTAGTCCTTGACCGTTGGTCGAATCAGGACATCAATCGAAATCAAGTATGTTGACTCGTAGATTACGTCTAAATCACCGAGACTATACAGAATTACTAGCTAATGAGATTTTAAAGGAAAATTTCCTTCTAAAGCTACATGTTACATTTAGTAGACCTCAAAAATTTTGGTTGTCGTTTTCCCTAGTAATCTTACCCATGTGGCTACCACCTCTTGATCCTTTTCCTTTTTTTTAAATAATTAAATAGATAAATGGAGAATTAGGTTGGGTGGCGATGGCCAGAACTTTCTATCTGTAGCAAAATGGTCTTTTGCCATTTTTTCTAGTCAATCAATTTGAGGGAGACCGTGCTGCTGAGGATGTCGCAGTGGATCGAGTGGAAATGGCATCGCTTTGACGTTGATGGCCTCCAATGATCATGGCGAAACCTTCTCTGTGAGATCTCCTTCGTGGTGCCAGAGAATTTCAATCGTCACAACTCCGGTGTGGGAGAGGAGCTTGCAGCAAAGACGATGGTGGCACCGATGGTGGAGACAAACACCAAAGTTTTCGAGATGATTCAAGCAACTTCAGTCGTCAAATTTCTTCTCCTGATTCCGTATGTGTAGCTGGTTATGGTGGCCTGAGGTGAGGAAGATGAGATCTGATGCGCTTTTATTTTGGTCCTTTTTAATGATAAATCAGGGATTTAACATAATTAATCACTGATTGACCGATTAATTAATGATTTATATTATGGTTTAATTATAACTATGTTATGTGGTCAATCATTGATTAAACATTGATCATGTAGCTAAAAAAAAAAAAAAAAAGCAAGAACAACAACAAACAAAAGAATAAAAGCAGTAGAAAGGAAATGGGAAGAAACCCGCTGCTGGCTTATTCTTCCACATCCACTCTTGAACAGCCTGCTGCCCCAGAAAGCACCATACATTAAACCATTATCTTTGGCAAAAAATAAAAATAAAAATAAAAAATAAAAAATCTGTTAAGCCTCCATTTGGAACCGAGTTTAAAGCTGAATTTGATGTGTTTGTGAACCTTGCTGGGCGGTTGGACGTTGAGGTAGCGATTGGGATTTTGATGCTGCAAAACAGCTGCCTTCTCCTGCTGCTGTGGATGCTCATACAATATTCATTCCTCAGTTCTCTCCCACTACAGGTTCATATAAGCAAAAAAAGTCGGTCACAGACTCAGCATAATCCAAGAATAAATCCCAGAACAGGCAAAAATGAGTGAGTTTGGCACCTTGTTTTTGCTGGTTACGCTGTTGTAATAGTGTTTGTATCCATCTGGGGAGAGGTGTCTGCCGAAGCGCGTTCTTATAGGAACGGCAGGAGCAGCGGATGCGGATGAAGGCATATCTCCATATGCTGTAGTGGCAGGTAAGCGGGTGATGGCCTGAACGGCAGTTCCAGCCAACTAACACCATAATAACAAACAAATAGAATCCTTAACATCAGCCACAGAGTCAGTACATACAAGAAGCCGAAAAAATAAAAAAAAAAGAAGAAGAAGAAGAAGAAGAAGAAGAAACAATACACACACACAAATAATAAAGAAAATACATCAGTCCAATCCTCCTCCACTGCAAACTGTTGAGGAAAGAAAACTTATAACTGTTAAATATGTGAACGTTCTAGCATCAAGCGGAAGCTAGCGGTTTACCAAGTGAGAAGCAACCAAAATTTATTAATGTGCCATTACGTAATATCTAAGTCTGTCATAATTTCAAAATTTTCTCCCAAAAAGTTTTCTTCAAAGACCGCAGCAAACGAGTAGAAAAAGGGTTTTCTATTGAAATTGCAAGTGTACTTTCAACAGTTTCCCAAAAAGGGACTATGACAGGACCTAGCAAAAGAAGGGATGGTATCGAAACGAAAACGGACTTTTTATAAATGCAACGAAAGACAAAAGGTAGAGAAAGAGGAAGACGCCAGAGCAACAGGAACTACGGTCGACAGGTGACTGACTGAACTACAGTTGGCTGACGTATCGGTGTTTGCCCCGAAGCATAAGGAAGCAGTGGCAGAGCTAGCTGCTGTAGAGATGCAGGGCGAGATGCTGGAATTTGAGGATGCAGATGAAAGGAAGGTGGTAACTGTGGAGGTGGTTGAAGAGGCAGATATTTTGCTGACCAGCTAGAGCTACTTGTGGCAGAGACTGCCTAAAACACTGTTACGGATCTATAATGAGATCATTACTTCTGTTTATATTCTTATATAGTACCCCCAAAAAAAAAAAAAAAAAAGCCATAGACAATCCGTTGTACTTGTAATGTCGAAAATTCAGGATTTGAATTGATGTCCTTTCATTAAGATTAAGCCCTCCTAAATTGCATTGATTAATTCAAAGTTGATTAGTTTTCTAATCAAATTAGCCAAGTCTATAAAATTCGGTACAATTTAACTCTGCTAATTCAAAGTTGGTCTCTTTTTTCTACTAAGAGCTTACTCTAATTCAATCTAAAACCACAGTTTTTGAAATTGGCTAATCAACTAATGAATGTTTGATATTGCAGAAGAGAATAGAAAGGAAGTCAGAGAGAGAGAGAGAGAGACCTGATTCTGATTAGGTGAGAAAAGTGTGGACATCTTTGAAGAACTGAGCTCCTGGTATTCCTCTTCTCTCTGTAACCCCAGGCGCCGAAGACGATGAAGTAGAAGATGCCATTTTTGCTGAGATTCAAAAGCAAAGGAAGGAGAGAGAGAGAGAGAGAGAGAGTGTGTGTGTGTGTGTGTGTGTGTGTGTGTGCGTGCGTGTGTGTTTCAGTTCAGGGCATTCATTGAATAGATGGTGATCGAAACGACAACGTTTTAGCATTTTCTTTGTGACTTTTGGGCTGGGCTGGGCCCAAACTGTGATAGTAAACTATGCACATGTCCCAACTCCCAAGGCCCAAATCACAGCTGGTCTGATCTCAGTATTGGAGGACAAATTTTTTTTTTTTTTTTTTTTTTTTTGCTTTCTAATATTAGTTAAGAAAAATGCTATTTACTTCTTTTTCTCATTCAAGTAATTGTCTTTCTTACAGTTGTTAATTAACTTTTTTTTTTCCTTGAATATGTAAAATTTTAAATTTTGATGTTGACCGGTAAAACTTGCCTAAAAAATCCCATTACAATGGGGATCCCTAAGAATTATAATGGCCGTAAGAACACACAAAACAATAAAGTAAATATTGCAGAAAAGTAGAGAACACAAAGATTTATAGAGGTTCACTGTCTAAAAGCTAGTTACATCCTTTTTATCGCTCTGGGGTTTCACTATCTTTTCAGAGTTACAAGCGTCATAATCTGTCAAATCGTGAGATCTCGCTCTTGGGTTTCCGGAGGCCATTAATCATGTATTTATAGCTTACCAGGAGATAACCCTTTAACTAATATTTAAAATACAAATTAGTCATATTTGAATTTGAATGTAGAGATAATCTTCAAAATAGTAGATTCTAGCTACTAATATTTGATATTCGAATATCTGAAACCACTTATCCAAGATTCTTGGGTGCCAATATCATAACGGGTGAATCTTGTCACATCAGGATGCTGAGATCTTCGGGATCTCGGCTATCCATTAACATTAAAAAATAAATAAATAAATAAATAAAGGAAAGGAAAGAGTTTTTACAAACCTACAAGACATAAAAGCCCCTAAAATAGTGGTTCCAGGCATAGCTTAGAAGTAATATCATATCTGACTCCATTTAAAGGTGTAGAGTTCGAATCCCTCCACCCCCAAAGTTCAACACACAAAAAAAAAAAAAAAAACCCTAAAATAAGAAGATATTGCCCTAGCACTTGAGCTAGGGTCGTTCCGTTGGTTTTATATTTATTTAAGGAAAATTAGGTTGGGTAGTCTTTTTTGATCCCCTAATCTAATAAATGGCCTAACTTTTTTTTATTTAGCAAAATAGCCGTTTTTGTTTTTTTTTTTTTTTTTTTTTCATATTTGGTCGATTAGTGATTGATTTGAAAATTGGTGATTTACACTATGGTCAATCAGTGATTGACTCAATGATTGACTACAGTCAATCACTAATTTACCGAAGTAAGAATATTATATGGTCAATCATTAATTGATCATTTAATATTTTTAAAAAAATATTTCAATTAATTTTTAAAAATTTCGGTCATTTATTAAAAAACTTCTTAAAATAAAGGCTCTTTACCTCTAAATCCTTTTATTTAATCATCACGCATTTTGTGATAAACTCGTTATTTCTCTTATATAAAATTGTTAGTTGACTTCAATACAAGGACTTGCACACGAATATCCATCAAAACTTTCGACGAAAGTTCGCATGGAAATCAAGTTACCATCACAAAAATAAAAAAAGAACCAAAAATTTTCCTAGCTAACACTCTCGGTATATTAACTATGTGGGTCAAGATTCATTGATGTCCCCTCAACGATGTTATTGCTATAGTACTTTTCGACCATCAGACATTTGGGTCATCAAATTGCAGCATGACCAAAAAAAAAAAAAAAAAAAAAAAGAGCAAAGAGTAAATGAAAGTGCATTTTCGTTTTAATGAATGTATAGACGGAAAATTCTGTGGTAATTCTATTACCATTCGGAAAATTTTGTACATTGTTTTTTTTGGTATAATTTAACAATATCAAATATATATCTTGTTATAGAATTCCTCAATTGCTTTCAAAAGTGCAGACGAAATTTTCTCTCCACTCTCGAGATTGTTCTCATCTATATAGGCATAAATTCCATTCTGACATAATGCGGCATAAAGATGACTAGTGAAGTTTTTAGGAGTATCCTTGTAGAGAGTGAAATCTACAGTCGAATTTATATTGAGGGCCAATGACTGATGGACTATTGGTGGGTTGGTGATTGATTAAGTGCGAGTAACAGAAAAATAAATGCGGAAAAATAAAGAGAGCAGAGTGATTACACCCAAACATGTACAAAAACAGACAGTCGATTGTAATACAGATCAGACGGTCGTATCCACGAGGAGGTGATAAAAACAAATAAGAAGAGATTAG
>JAFMPE010149375.1:0-20941 GCA_024759925.1 Ficus religiosa
TCTTGTTTAATACAAGCATTTATTTCCAGATTATAGTGATAGTTACCCTTTTTGTGTTCAAATTTCGTTTCGACCTATGTACTGTTTTCCTTTCTCATTCGAAGTTCTATTTCAACAATACAACCACTGCTTTTGTTTCTACCCAAAAAAAAAAAGAAAAAGAAAAAGAAAAAAACCCTACTGTTTTTGTTCACTAAGTTTTGATTATTAGTTGAAATGATATTTTCCAAACCATACAGTTTTTTAAGTGGAGACACTTGTCCTTTTCACTATATAATGAGGAAGATGTCACATCAATTAGTAAACAAACTTAGTGGTTGTTTTATAATATGTAATCAGTATAAGATGTTTTATTAAACTTGCTACTTGACTCTGTGCACTTTTGTTTACTAAAAAAAAAAAAAAGAAAAAGGTTTAGAATCGAAACTTGTACATTTTTAACGTAACAATATTCATGTTCATCACTTCTTTTTGATTTATTGAGAATAGCTACAACTTAAACTTTTTCTTTTTTCCAATTAGTGTTGCTAATTTTGTTATCTACCAACTCTCATACTTTTACTATTGTTCAATTTGACTTGTAGAATTATGGGCTGCTGAGAGGCATATGGCAAGCATTATATTTAATGAAGGGTTGCTACGGAGAGGCAAATATCAGGCATCATATTTAATAAAGATGACAGGTATCGTTTTCTTTGTCATTAATTATCTTCATTTAGGTTGCATGATTAGTCTATTAGATGTCAGTTAATTTTCATATTTGAAACCGTTGAGAATGGGAAAAAGTTAAAATTCATTGGTGACTTCTTTAGTTTTTTAGGATGAAGACATGCATTGTCTTCATTTAAGTTAGCTTTGTGGCTTTTTTTTTTTTTTCTTTTTCTTTATCAATTTAAGTGGTACTTTGGAAATGTTTAGTCTATGGCACATACGGGTTTCCTGAATTGACAATTGCTTACTTCTTTTTCTCTTCTCATTTTTTTTCTTCTGAGTTTGTTGCACTTGCAGGTTTATTATTGATTCAGAGGAAGAAGCAATTGTGATGCATGACTATGCACACATACCTTATAGGTGACTTTTGTCTCTAAATTAAAGAATCAATTTTGTGCAGATGTTATTGTGGGGAAAAAAAAAAAAAAAAACTCTTAAAAGTTGCATTTTCATGTGTTCATGCAGTCAGCCGCCCTAAGAGAATTTAGGAGAATCACCATCCGAAACTTATATGCAACCATTCATTTGTTGGCATAGAGGTATGTAACTCGCTTCCACCATGGCACTTCATCTTTTCCATTGCCAAACTTATTTGTAGTAGCAGTAGCAAAATAGCTAGTAGTTAGTCGTAATATCAGTAGCAATAGCATTAGTAGAATTAGTTAATAGGATTGGCTGTAGTGGTAATAGTTAGAAAAAGTAGCATTACAGTAGTATTAGCAGTAGTTAAACGGTGCCAAAACTTACTGACACCTAAATGGAATCCGTAAGTTACTGAATTAGCGGCACTATCATGGTAGCGTCGGTAAACATTATCCGGTCAAAGTTAGAGGACTTTGACTAGCTTTTAGTAGTAGCAGTAGTAGTTATAGCAATAGAAGGAGTTAGTATCAGTAACAATAATTATAGTATTAGGAATAGTTGAAGTGCTGGTTAGTTAGTGTAGCGCAGCAATAGAAGTACTGTAGTGGTAGCAATAACAATAGCATTAGTATAGGACTAGCAGTTGCAGCAGTTGTAGTAATAGGATTGGCTATAGTAGTAGTAGTTAGAAAAAGTAGCATTAGCAGTAGTTAAAATATGCCAAAACTTACTAACACCTAAATGGAATCCATAAGTCAGTGAATTAGCGGCACTACTAAGGTAGCGTCCGTAAACATTATCTGGTCAAAGTTAGAGGACTTTGAGTAGCTTTTAGTAGTAGCAGTAGTAGTTAGAGAACTGTGTTTTAGTTCTAAATTAGGCTGCTATAGTTGTTTGTTTCATAAGATATTTGCTATAATCTTTTCTTGCCCTGTGGGATAACATGAAATTTTCTTCTACGTGTGCGGCTGCTCTTTTTGCACTTTCTTTTCCTTATTATTATTTTTTCAATGCAAATCTTCTATGAATGCTTTTTGTTAACTAAAAACGTTTAACACAAAAACTTGCAAGCTGAACATTTTTGTGTTAGGTTCTAATATAATTTTATGCACTTACATTATAGTACTTTTTCCATTTACTTCTTCTGATTCTACTCTTTTGGAACGAGGGGCCATGGAGGGGCATACAGTAGGATATACACCTTGTCAAATAACACAATCAGGTACTATTTTCCTAACTAAATTACTTGTTTTTACCAAAAAGTTTAACATTGTAACATGAATATCTTTAACATATCAGTGTTTATACTTATACATTCCTTTTGTTTTGTTGATAATAGCTAGTAATTAATTGTTTCTCTTTTATAACTGCAATTTTTTTCATTTACTCCCATTTACTAAGTTTTGATTATTAGTTGAAATGATATTTTCCGAGCTATATAATTTTTTGAGTGGAGACACTTTCCCTTTTCACTGTGTAGTTAGGAAGATGTCGGGTCAACTAATAAACCGAATTTATATGCAAATGTAGTAGTTGTTTTTATATTACGTATTAAAAAAATGATATTTTCACATAACTTGTTGATTGCCTAGTTGCACTTGTTTTTCAAAAGCTTAAATGTAACAGAATTCATGCTCCATGTTTTGTTTTAATATATTGATGATATCTACTCATTTATCGTTTCCTTTTATTTATTTATGTTGCTAATTTTTTTGTTTACTGTTCTAATCCATCTGTTATTTTTCAATTTGACAAATGAAATTATGGGGCTGTGGAGAAGAGTTTAGCAAGTACATGAAATAACGGAGACAGGTACTAGTTTTCTTTCTAAAATTAGTATATCTACTCTAGGTTACATTATAGGTCTAATAAATAGTAAGCAAATTTTTTTGGGAAAAAAAATAATTCCTTAACTAGTTTAGTTTCTAAATGAAGTCAGATTCCTTAATGCTCAATTTGGAAGTGTTACTGAGCCTTTATATTGTCTGTTAGGAGAACAAGGAGCAATGACAAGTGGCTTATTTTTAATGTAGCAATATTCTTGTTCATCACTTCTTTTTAATTTATTGAGAATAGCAACTAATAAAATGTTTTTTTTTTTTTGGTTAAATAAGTGTTGCTAATTTTGTTATCCAGTGCCTCTAATACTCTTTTTATTGTTCAATTTGGCTTGTGGAATTATGGGCTGCAGAGAGGCAAATAGCAAGCATGGTATTTAATGAAGGTGATATATGTTGTTTTACCTATTTGTTACCGATAATATTATTATGTGTTATAGTTTGTAAGCCCCTTCTTGTCATTTATATTGATTGTCATTTATATTGTTATTAACTACTTTTGTTTTTGGTTTATGGTCATAATTTCTTAAATGTGGAGCTACGGAGTGGCAAACATCTAGTGCATTCGCAAAATGAGGGCTAGAAGGAAAGTGCAGCCGAAGAAGAGGTCGAAAGGGAGGCTAAATAAGAAACATTAAGAAATAGAGAAGCTACATGTCAAGCATCATGAAAGGTGCGTTTGATAGATTTTTTGAAACCAAACTTGGTATTGGTATTCCTAATATTTCTATGTTATTTTATATGTACTATCGGTCCCTTTATTTTATCAAATAAGTTTTTAAGAATTTGCCTCTTATGCCTTAATAATTATTGCTTTAATATTTCTATCTTATTGTTGGTGTTTCTTCTTGCGTGCACTAGAATTTAGAATGATCTGTTTGTACTGTAGGAAATGCATGACAGTGTCTTTGGTGGTTAAGATGTCAATTGGTGGTGGAAAAATACCATCCAAACAGGGTAACATTTTTCTTCCTCGTTGTATTGTTCGTCTCTTTTTATTTCTTTCAATTCATGTAGTGAATTCCTTACTAGGAGTATGGTTATGTGTGTTTTGTATTGGAACCAAAGGAGTCTGATTATTTATCTCCTTTTACTTCTTAGAATTTATGTGAACTCCTTAATGGGAGTATAAACTTTGTTGCAAATAATTATTGTCTCGTTTATTGGTTGCCTACCTATGTGTTGTGTGTGTTTTCTTTATATTGGAATCGAGAGATTCCGATTATTGATCTACTTTTACTTCTTAGAATTTATGTGTATTCATCATGTGTGTTGGATAAAGCAATGCCAATTGTTTCTCTTTTTTTCCTTACAATTCATGTAGTGAGCTTCTTACTAAGAGTATGAATTGTGTGTGTTTTATTTGTATTGGAACCGATAGATTCCGATTAGTCATCTTCTTTTACTTCTTAGAATTTATGTGAACTCCTTAATGGTAGTATAAACTTTATTGCAAATAATTCTTGTCTCGTTTATTGTTTCTCCTTGTAGGTTGTGTGTGTTTTCTTCACATTGGAACTGAGAGATTCTGATTATTGATCTCCTTTTACTTATTTGTGTGTTTTATTTTTATTGGAACTGAGAGATTCTGATTATTCATCTCCTTGTCCTTAGAATTTATGTGAACTCCTTAATAGGAGTATAAACTTTGTTGTAAATAATTATTGTCTTGTGTACTGTTTGTCTCCTTATCGGTTGTGTGTGTTTTCTTTGTAGGAGTATGGATTGTGTGTGTTTTCTTTGAATTGTCTTCTTGTGGGTTGTGTTTGTTTTCTTTGTATTGGAACCTAGAGATTCTGATCAGTCATCTCCTTTTACTTATTAGAATTATGGATAAAACAATGTCAATTGTTTTTCTTTTTATTTTTAACAATTCATGTAGTGAACTCCTTAGGAGGAATATAGGTTGTATGTGTTTTCTTTTTATTAGAACTAAGATTCAAATTATTCGTCACCTTTTATTTCTTAGAATTTATGTTAACTCCTTAATGAGAGTATAAACTTGTTCCCAAATAATTACTGTTTCATTTGTTGTTTGTCTTCTTATGGGTTGTGTGTGTTTTCTTTGCATTGGGATCGAGAGATTTCGATTTTTTTTTTTATCTCCTTTACTTCTTAGAATTTATGTGAACTTCTTAATGGGAGTATAAACTTTGTTGTTGTCTAGTTTTGTGTCTTATTTGCTATTTGCAGGAAAAAAATGCAGAAAAAACTGCTGAATGCAACCAACCATGACCAACCATTTTCTTTTTCTCTCTTTTTTTTTTAATAATTTTTTTTATTATGTGATGATGTATTTAATGTAATGTTGATTATATAATTGTAGATCACTATATATGAATTGCTTAAGTTCATGCATATATATATATATAGACATTCATGCACACATCATAAACAGTTGCATATACACCATCGATGCATACATACATCATATAGGTATGCATGCAGCATACAGGCATGTATACATTTGACTATATTTGTATACATATACTTATATACTTGACTATACTTATGTATATAAACTTATATATACATATACATATATTTATACTTATTTATACTTGAAAACTTAACTATGTGAACTCAACCTTAATCACAGGGGTTAAATGTGACACTCAACCTAGGCCGCAGGGGTTAAATGCGGTACTAACCTTGGTCGCAAGGGTTAAATGCGACACTCAACCTAGGCCATAGGGGTTAAATGTGGTACTAACCTTGGTTGCAGGGGTTAAATGCGACACTAACCTTGGTCACAGGGGTTAATTGTGACACTAAACTTGGACTGCAAGGAGTTGCGGTCTAGGTTTAGTTAATAAACTCTCAAGGTCATCTACTTTGGGATCACATAGTCAACAAAATCTATATATAATTCTGGGCTTAGGGGACAAATTCTTGTCAAACAACACAAAAAGGTACTGTTTTCCTAACAAAATTACTTTTTTTTATTTGTTAGTGTTGCTAATTTTGTTGTTTACTGTTCTAATCCATTTGTTCTTTTTCAATTTGACACATGGAATTATAGGGTTGCGGAGAGGTGTTCAGCAAGGACATTAAATAATGTAGACAGGTACTATTTTTCTTTCTAAAATTAGTATCCCTACTCTCGGCTGCATGATGGGTTTGATAAATGGGAATGACAACAAATAAAATCTATTGTTTTTTAAACAAGTGTTGCTATTTTTGTTATCCAGTGCCTTTAATACTCTTATTATTGTTCAATTTGGCTTGAGGAATTATGGGCTGCGGAGAGGCAAACAGCAAGCTTGGTATTTAATGAAGGTTATAGATGTTGTATTACCCATTTGTTACCTTATTATAGTATTATGTGTTATAGTTTCTAAATCCCTTCTTGTCATTTATATTGTTATTAACAACTTTTGTTTTTGGTTCATGGTCATATTTTCTTAAATGAGGAGCTACGAAGTGGCAAACATCAAGTGCATTCGCAAAATGTGGGCAAGAAGGAAAGGGCAGCCGAAGAAGAGGTCCAAAGGGAGGCTAAACAAGACGCATAAGAAAGAGAGAAGCGACATGTCAAGCATCATGAAAGGTACGTTTGATAGATTTTTTGAAACCAAACTTGGTATTAGTAATCATAGTATTTCTACGCTATTTTATATGTGCTATTGCTCTCTTTGTTTGTCTCTTTTTATTTCTTATAATTCATGTAGTGAACTCTTTACTAGGAGTATGGATCGTGTGTGTTTTCTTTGCATTGGAACCGAAAGATTCTAATTATTCATCTCCTCTTACATCTTAAAATTTATGTGAACTCCTTAATGGGAGTATAAACTTTGTTGCAAATAATTATTGTCTTGTTTATTGTTTCTCCTTATTGGTTGTGTGTGTTTTCTTTGTATTGGATTGAAAGATTCCAATTATTAATCTCCTTTTACTTATAATTTATTTCAACTCATCATGCATGTTGGATAAAGCAATGTCAATTGTATCTCTTCCCCCCCCCCCCCCCCTTACAATTCATGTAGTGAACTTTTTACTAGGAGTATGGATTGTGTGTGTTTTATTTGTACTGAAACCGGGAGATTCTGATTATTCATCTTCTTAATGGGAGTATAAACTTTGTTGCAAATAGTTATTGTCTTGTGTATTGTTTGTCCCCTTATCGGTTGTGTGTGTTTTCTTTGTAGGAGTATGGATTGTATGTGTTTTCTTTGAATTGTGTCCGAGATTCTGATTATTCATCTTGTTTTACTTATTGGAATTATGTGAACTTGGATAAAACAATGTCAATTGTTTCTCTTTTTATTTCTTACAATTCATATAGTGAACTTTTCATTATGAATATAGGTTATGCGTGTTTTCTTTGTATTGGAACCAAGATTCCAATTATTCGTCTCCTTTTACTTCTTAGAATTTATGTAAACTCCTTAATAGGAGTATAAACTTTGTTACAAATAATTGTTGTCTCGTGTATTGTTTGTCTCCTTGTGTGTTGTCTCCTTGCAAATGTAAACTCCTTATAGGTTGTGTGTGTTTTCTTTGTAGGAGAATGGATTGTGTATGTTTTCTTATTGTCTCCTTATGTGTTTTCTTTGTATTGGAACCTAGAGATTCCAATTATTCATCTCGCTTTACTTCTTTGAATTATGTGAACTCATCATGTGTGTTGGATAAAACAATGTCAATTGTTTTTCTTTTTATTTCTTACAATTCATGTAGTGAACTCCTTACTAGGAATATAAGTTGTGTGTGTTTTCTTTGTATTGGGATCGAGATTCCAATTATTTGTCTCCTATTATTTCTTAGAATTTATGTGAACTCCTTAATGAGAGTATAAACTTTGTCAGAAATAATTAATTTTTCGTTTATTGGTTGTTTTCCTGTGGGTTGTGTGCGTTTTCTTTGTATCGAGAGATTTCGATTTTTAATCTCCTTTTACTTCTTTATCGTTTCCTTTTATTTGTTAGTGTTGCTAATTTTGTTGTTTACTGTTCTAATCCATCTGTTATTTGTTAATTTGAGACATGGAATTATTGGGCTGTGGAGAGATGTTTATGCAATTTGCTGTTGGAAACACTGAGTGACAACTGAATAGGAAACTTTTGCAACAGTTCTCCAAAAATTTCAATGTACGTAATTTGAATTTTTTTTATATTTATTGTCTTTTCATCATTGGGAGGTAGATCTTTAGAGCAAGAGCTATCTGGTTATAAGGCCATCCAATGATAATCTACCGATGGCTAGCTAATCGAGTGATTAATCATCGCTTTTTATTTTTTAAGAAACTTTATTATGACCGAAATTCAAATAAATTATATATGGTTATAAAGATAGAAGTTCCATGAGACATAATTCTCACTGTAAATGCTAACTTAGATGTGTTTTCCTTTGTAGCACCTGCAGGCATGCTTTGGAACGATCGAAGAGCCATTGGTATGGGAGCTCTTCTTTTGGAGTTGGTTGAATTGACGGTTCCTTATCTCTTTTTCTCGTCACATATTTTTGAGATGTATATTTGTTGTCTTTAACTGAGTTTGATGGTTTTTATTGCTTGCATAGTGCGGTTCAGAGGATGGCCTCAGAGGAGAAGTGATCGTGATGCAAAATTATGCTTACATGTCGTATCGGTAACTGTTTGATCTCTCTCTACCTTATAGAATTAGCTTTTTGCAGTTGTTACTGTGAACTAGCTTTCAAAACTTATCATTCTTTTACCTTTTTTTTTTCCCAATCTTTTTTTCTTATTTAATTTGGGTGTGTGTCATGACAATTTTTTAGGAAGAAGAAGCAGTTGGTTGACAATTCTTCATCAATTATCCAAGCAGCCATGGAAAAAAGGGACCTTTTTTAATTACTTTCACACATATATATATATATGTATATATCTTATTTCTTATGGTTAGAAACGTACATACATGCATGCATACATATAGGATTGCATACATAACACAAACAAGCATACATACATACATACATGTAAATACACATATTATAGAACTTCATGCAAGAGATTTTGATCATTTCTTTTTTTCTAATTCATGTTGTTATTTCATTTTTGTCAAGATATTGACAGGGCAGCTGTGTATCAAGTGACGGCGCTACCATTTGAAAAGCCACTCCTATTGCTTGGTATGAAGGTAGATGGGATTCTGATTCTTCCAAGCTTTTCACTTGTTTGTGAAAAAAACAAATGCTCGAGTATCAATGCTTGCCACTGAAAACCCCATAGGTAAGAATATCTTAGCAATCTTGCATTGAAACTTTGAAACCATTTTGAAAATTTACTGACATTCCTTTTTTTTTTTTTTTTTTTTTGGAACGAGGGGCTATGGAGGGGCTTGTATATACTAGGATATATACCTCGTCAAACACCACATAAAGGAGACAGTTATAATTATGGGACCGTGGAGAGGTGTTTGGCAAGGACATTAAATAATGGAGAATGGAGACAGGTACCATTTTTCTTTCTACAATTAGCATCTCTACTCTAGGTTGCATGATAGATCTGATAAATAGTCAACAAATTTTGTTGTAGAAGAAAAAAATTAATTCCTTAACTAGTTTAGTTTCTAAATGAAGTTAGATTCCATAATGCTGAGTTTTTTTTTTTTTTTTTTGGCTAGAAATTCCTTAATGCTGAGTTTGAATGTGTTATACTGATCCCTTATATCGTTTGTTAGGAGAATGAGGAGAAATGACAAATGGATATTGGGTCTATTTGGCTGATGAAGATGCCAGTGTTTTAAGTTTGCTGGATCTGAAATCAGTGGTATTTGTTTTTCAATCTTTTTTTTTTTTTTTTTTTTTTTGATATGTTGGTCTTTTACCTTTAAGTATTGTTTTGAGTATACCAGTTACTTTTTGTCTACCTTTTAAGATAAATTAATTCACATTTTACTTTGATGCAGTTTGCTACTGGAAACACTTTGGGTGACAACAGAATAGGAAACTTCTTCAACAGTTCTCCAAAACTTACCGACTGCTAAATAGATTCTGTAAGTTAGTTAATTGGCAACTCTAGCGTCAGTAAACACTATCTGGTCAAAGTCAAAGGACTTTGACTAGATTTTTCATTGCCAACGCTCTGAAGCATTAGGAAACATGATGCTAAAAGCATTAGTGTAGTAGCAAACTTACCGAGCCCTAAATGGTGTCTGTAAGATAGTTAATTGGCGACTCTACCACTTAACGGTAGTGTTGGTAAACATTATCTGGTCAAAGTCTCTAACTTTGACTAGATTTTTCATTACCAACGCTCTGAAGCATTGGTTAACATAATGCTAAAAGCATTAGCATGGTAGCATAACAGTAGTGTAGTCATAGCAGGAGTTAAATAACGCCAACACTTAGGTGTCGATTCGTTAATTACCGACATTTCCAGTTAATGGTAGCATCAGTAAACAATATCTGGTCAAATTCCTCTGACTTTAACTAGCTGAAATATGGATTAGCAAAATTTTATAATTTGTATTTGTAATAACAGGAAGATGATGCATGGAGGAATCTAATTCTTCCATTTACATCTTGCAAAGTAATTCTTCCATTTATCATCTTGCAAATTTTTATAATTTTTATTTGTAATAACAGGAAGATGATGCAAGGAGGAATCTAATGGCTAAGTTAGACTCTGCTAAGGTCAAGCTTGATGAGATTTTGGAAGTGAAATCCAAGATTGTAATGGAGAATAAAAAGGTTGCCTAATTAATATAAATTTCTTGCCCCCACCAAAACTAAGATAGAGCCATATTACATGCTGATAACTGCACTGCTTTGTACGTGTACGTTTCAGGTGAAACAAGCCATTGAGCAAGTTAACTGCAGAGCAAATGATTTTGAGGTCAGATGTTTGATCGGTATATATTTGCGATGTGTGCATTTACAGAACCCTAAATATTCAGATTGTTAAAGTGGAATATTCTCTGAGGTTGCTATCATTTTTACACATTGTGGGTCTGGAAAACTAGAAAAAGCTTAACTGATTTGGTTTTTGTGGCAATAAATATTTTTGTTCTGCTGGACAGATGACTGAATAATTCAATTTACTTGCAAGTATGAGGAAAGTTTGAGCTTCAGGCCCAAGTTGAGATAGTGAAGGTAAATGAAGTAACGAGATTTCGTTTTAGCATTCAACTTTGAGTTTCTCAAAGCACAATAGCGCATGGTTTGCATTTGAATTCCGTGGTTCTGAAGTCAATGTCAAACTGATGAATTTCTGATTGACTTTGCATTCCTTTTCTTTAACCAAACTTTGCCTTTTCACAGGGAATTTCTCATGTTGTTAGGTGTGCATGCGGCGAGGAATACAGAGTGGGGACAGACCTTTGTGCATAGCAAAGTGGAAGGCTGCATAGAACTAAGAAGAAGGCTATTGACTATAGTACATGACTTGCAGTGATAACAACGCAGACAATGTACTGAACTAATATGGCAAGAGGAATTTCTTGTCAATACTTTTCTCATATAGACACTGTATCTTTGTTTGTGAGCGTGCTTATGTTGGTTTGCAATATTCTTGGTGATGAACCATAATGTCGGTTATGTTAAAACTGCCATTTCTCATTGTGAACAATTTCTGATCTGTCTCCTAAGAAATGATTGAAAATTACTTCAACCTAGTCTGATGAAAATGATCACAAAGATCTGGAAAGAAAATCTGTAGTTCATTTGAGTATTAGTGGATAACATTACTTAATACCAAGAGCCCAGTCTTTTGTATATCTGCAAGAAAATAAATTTCACCTGGACAAATAGAAATTCGACCAGCTTATGTGTAAGTGATTGTAGAATTTGCATTAGTTACAACTTGCAGGAACAAGAAGCTGAGATGTACATGTATATCTTCTTTACTATGAGATATATATATGTTCTGCTTGTGAGTTAGAAAGTATCGATATTCTGTAAGATTAAAAAGAGAAAAGGACTACATTGAGGAGACACTGAATTTACTTAATACCAAGAGCTTCGAGGGCTGCCGAGATATTTTGGGCTTCAAAGCTCTCCGAAAACACAATGTGAGGGCTCTCTTGTGGTACTATATCTTCTTTTTTATAACCATCTTGGCTGTGATGGAGATTTTTACTGCCATAATCGACAGATCCTTTTAAAATTAAGGTCTTCTAAAAGATCTTCATTATAAGTGTCGCCTCTTTATCAGTGTCGCCTCTTTAAAATTAAGGCCAGCAAGCAGAACTTCATTATCAGTGTCGCCTCTTTCCCCAGTAAACGCTACCATTGTAGAGAGCTCAATTCCCCACCAACGGAAAGATACCTACGCAGCAGGATATCATGGATCCAGGTTTGATGTTGTAAGAGTAACAGCTGTTACTAGTTGCTCCAGTACACTCATGGATGTCATTCTCAGCCGCTCCTTCCGCCCTGGCGAGCCTCGCTACCATGGACCTCACATTCTTGCACAGCCATCTGTACTCGATATGCGATTCATAGTCAGCATCCAAAGCCAAATCCATCCAAGGGTATTACATTTCACTTCCACTTCTACACACCAAAGTGTCTAACTCTTCCAAATTCACTTGGCAGCATCTCAAGGCTTCCGTGGTCTCTCCTAATGTCGAACCAGTCACCAACACCAAGCCCATCCGTCCAACAACTAAACTCACTGCGCTTTCAGCGTTGATTACATTGGTTACGACTTGCTGGAAGCTCGGCACAAAATCTCCATTTGCACTGTAGCAATCGGCTTCTAATGGAGAATCTCAAAGACAGGTCTTCTACATCCTTAAGAGAGTCGCTCATGGGCTCCTTGTCCAGGAAAAGCGGTGGATGTTCTTGAGGCCATTCTTCCGGCAGTCTAGCCAGAGGTTCTTATCAGCAACAAGACTTTAACAGAGCATCCTCTATGGCTTTCTGGTCATGAGGGTCAACTAGAAGCCCGTTGTTCAGTGTCTGCAAATGTTTACACACATTCACTACTCCTGAGGCCTGCCTCCCTATATTCATCGGTTCATAAAAATCTCCCATGCATGTATGTATGTCTATCATAAGCAGCTGCCTGCAAATTGAAAGGGATTTAATAACAGCATATTGCAGCTGTAATGAGATATGTAGTAGTAGTAACTTAGTCAGTGGGTGATTTTGCAGAGGAAAGCAGGGATAGGCGAAAGAGTGGGCAAGAATTGCCATTTGATTCAACACCATGAAAATTAAATCCCACCCCCAGACACTAATGCTGCTGTTTCACTTTCAATTGTAATTTATTTTTTTTTAAGGGTTTTTGGGTCAATTAGAAATTTTGAGAAATGTTGCTGCCAAAACAAAACAAAACAAAACAAAACAAAAAAGGGGGGGTGGGTTGTTTTGGGTCAATCAATTATTGAGTTTACGATGAACATTTTTCCAGTAATGTGATCTGGTTTTTTTGTTGTTTCTGTTCTTCCAGCTGGCTGAGGTTAGGTTGCGTGGTAGAGTATAGTCTGTTTATTTATTTATTTTTTCGTTACTTTGGTCATGACTCTTGACTTTGGGCCCCACCAACTTGTTTGCTCCCACTAGTTATTCACGATTTTTTTTTTTAATTATATTTCTTTGGTTGAATCTCTCTCTCTCTGTCTCTCTCTCCCTCTCACACGTAGACGTAGTCATCAATCAAGATCAATCTCGCGTCTCCACCTCCGGTCCTCCTCATGTTGTTATGGATAATTTTCGCAACTAGAACCTGTGGATTATGTATGTAGATTCTTAATATTTAATTTTATATGTCATGTTTTATTGTTTCGCAGAAAAGTCTTTTCGTCGTTTTTTCGTACTACATTAGACAGAATGCATATCACTAGAGATATTAATTTATTAATTTCGAGAAAATAACATAGGTATATTTTAAGAAATATTAGATTATACAAAATAATATGAGATAATTTTTGTGATATGTGATAGTAATTAGTGGCTAAACAATATATCACGATCAAGAGACATGTATTGCCCTCCCTACCAATAATCATTTTGAAACCAAAAATTAGTATGTGTGACAATCTTCATCCATTTTGGACTTGTGCCCGTTAACGAAATAGTTTATGAAGCAAATACAGTAATAGAAACACATACCAAAAACCAACCTTTTATATTTCAATTTTATCAGATGGCATGGAATGTTCTTGTTTGATACCTAGCATGATCATGCAAACTTAAAATTCTATATAACTAAATGGAACAAACCTAATATAATATTTTTCTTTCCAATATAAGATAAGAATTGTTCGAGGTCTAATTTTATGGTATTGTTCAGAAATCATATGAATCCCTTCATATATATACTAGTTTAAAATATGTGCCTTGCATTTGATAGACATGTTTGAAAGAATTAATCTATAAAAAAAATTAAAAAAATTAAAACAAAATACAAAAAAGATAAAAGGACTAAAAAAGATTGACTAATATAGAAAAAAGGACTAAAATGATAAAAAAAAGGGCCAAACAAAAAAATAAAAGAAAAAGAAAATTGAAGGACTAGAAAATATAAGAAAGTTTTTTGTCCAAAACACACCGTTTTGGACGAAAGTGAAAGTGCACCATCAGTTCTTATTATGTATAGATATACATATATATATATATATATGTCTGTATGTATAAAGTAGTTGAAAGGATCTTAAAGTTGAGAACCTGATGGCAACATTCCAACAATCTCCATTCCACTGAAAATAGAGCGTTTGGCCTTCAATTATATTGTGGTTTAATTTCTTATAATATTTCAACTAAAAATCATCAAAGGAGTGGGAATGTGAATTTGCAATTCTATCAGCAATCTCAGAAGAACAGATTATTATATTCGTGAATATCATATCTTGCATGGAAAATCTTCCAAGTTTTTTACTTTACAAAGACAATAACGATTGTGTAGCTAGTGGTTGACCTGGATGAAAAAAGCAGTGTAGTATGAAAATGGATTTTTTAACTTTCAAGCACTTCGCCTCCTGAAAAAAATTTCAAGGACAAAACCGCTAAATCACGAGAAGTTCAGGAGGCTTAAGTGCTAAAAACCCATTTTCAAAATCAACTAATATTCGGACTTGTATCAGTTTCCTGCAAAACAGTTAACCAATCATCTATGTATTTTCATGAATTTTACCAGTAAAGGCCAGTAATGACACGTGCACAACATAATCAATTGCGAGTACAACAAATGTTTTATGTACAGGTGGTATTATTGGATGATAATCAAATAACCAGAGTTCCACTTCATGGAATGAGTGAAGCAAATAGTTACTTCTTGCAAAGCTGCTCAAACATCCCTTACCTTAAGCTTCAATTCCGAGTGTGAATGGACTGGTTTCTTTGGGCTTGAAGGAATGACGCTGAACTTGCGGACCAAGATCTTGAAACACGGTAAAAATAATATGTACAATGCCACCAAAATAAAAGGCGCAGCTACGAGCCATCCAAGCAACTGCAGAGAATTACAACAGATCAGCATTTAGCATCGTAACATGACATAAAAAGATGATGATGATGATTCTGTCAACAGTTACACTTCTGGGTTTTGCATCATAACAGTTGCCATTATCCTCTCAATAATCATTGATTCAAAATTTCAAACTTGCAACCATAGTAAACTCGGAAGCTGAATGATGATCTTTCTCTTTACATTAAGGTAAGTAAACATACATTCACAGAGACTCCATAATCATGTATTCACTAATGCATGTGCATGTGTATGTGTAAGAGAAAATAAAAGCTGTCGAGCTGAGCGTGTACCGCGTGAGCAATACTTAGCAGGACATCATGAGATGCTTGGCCGGTTAAAACTTTCTTCAAAGCATCAGATGTCAAAGGAAAATGGGATCCACCAGAGATCACTTCACCAAAGCGCAAGAAAGGTACTACCAGGCTTCAAAGCAAAAACATAATAGCTCAGAGTAATAAAGGTACCACAAGCATTCCCAGCAGAACCAAAAAAGAGGGCACCACATGCATCCTAATAGATGAATCGGGTTCTCAAAGCCACGTGTGGAAACACGAAAAGTAACAAACTTGCTATGTTCCTTCAGATCCTTACATCCAGAGGACGAATCACAAAGGTCAGAACAAATCATAAAGTCTGACCAAAATGTCTGACAGAACTAGAATTATTGAATGGGACATTTAAGATCGATGTGGTTCATGCAAGGAGTATTTATCATAAACCAAAGTAAAACAAGCATCTAAAAGAAAGAAAAAAGTTGACACCCAATAACCTAATGGAATGCAGAAAATTGACACCCAATAACCTAATGGAATGCAGAAAATACCAATGGCAATAGTGCTGCTAATATTAGGGAGTTACAAGCATAAATACCTCAGCTCTATTGGAGTGGCAATAAAATTGGCCAGCATCACAGTCGGGGCATGGCAACGCGATCCAAGAACAGCAATGGCCATCCCACATAGAAATACAGTGACGCCTGTTAACAGAATATTGTAAGTCTGGAGGTTTACTTAGTAACACATTGAAACAACTCAAAATCCTAACCGGTTAAAACTCGTGGCAGAAGGATTAAACAGCAAATTCTGTGAAAAGTACAGAATCATATCTAGAAGAAGAAGAAGAAGAAAGGGGGAAAAAAAGAAAGGAAAAGTCGGCCTGATGGTGGAAAGCCTAAGTCGGGCTACCTACTCTAGATCATCCACAAGGATGAAGTCATAAAAGGCACAGATGTTCAAGAATTTGAATCCCCATTGGTTTGGAGAGTGATTTTCAGGTGTGTGCGGGTTAGTTGTACCATGCTAGAACAAAAACTCCTCAAATTGATTCTGGGAGGTAAAATGTAAGATCCTCATCCTACAAGTAAAAATGACTGACATGATACTTGAGGTCTATGTACACAATAGTGAGATTGACAATGAGCGTGAGTAAGCAGCAACAAAACGTTGAACCAACACAATAGAACGGACGAAATGATCCCAATATAACGTGTCATGAAATAAAGCCACTGAACAATGGAAGCAAACTATTCAGGTAAGGTAACGGTATCACATATTTAGGCAAGAAAAGCAAAACGACAGAAGCAAAAAACAAAACAAACCACAAATGGGGAACACTCCCAAGGTAATGCCGAGCGCCGCAGACGAAGCCAACAGCTTGGGTTCTGCACCCCTTCAAATACACGATAGTAAACAAACTCTTAGGCTGGGTGTATGGTGGTAAAATGAGACAGAAAATAACAAGGAAGTATAGATAAATAGCCTAAGTAATGAAGTGTTTGGTATTAGTTATTTTTCTCTGAATCCTACAATAACCCCATATTGGGAGGGATTAAAAATTGAAAATTGGGGGATTCCTTAATCGTTTACTTTGTACCAATTCCAAACAGAAATAGATCCCAAAAACAAACCCTTCCACTATTCCTTCCCTCCTACCAAACAAAGTTTTAAGTGCATTCTGGGGAGATCTATGATTTTGTTTCTAAATACGAAACAATAAAACCGTAAAGAACACATACATTTAACTCTCTAGAAAGCAGTAACTGAGCAAGTGAGCATTTTCTTGGGAAAATGAAATTAAAAAAAAATAAAAAAAGAAAGAAAGAAAGAAATACCTGCGAAGTATTTGGAGAAGAGGATCAACAATCTTGTTACGAAACCAAACAGATAATCCAACAGTTGCCATTTTGCGTTAGAGAGAGAGAGAGGGAATACCCAAAACCGAATCAGACAGAATGAGGGGAAAAGTCGAGGGTGGAGGCAGATGCCGGGGCCTCAAAACTAATCGTCGCCTATCGTATCTCCGAAAAGAGTGGTGAACTCGAAGCCTCTTCTTTAGCGACTTCAAATCTTTACCATTTCTCATCAAAGTTTAAAAAAAAAAAAAAAAAAAAAAAAAAAAAAAAAAAAAAAAAGCCAGAGAGAGAGAAGGAGATTCAATGCAGGATATATGAGAGGTGAGAGGAGGATTCAGTTTTGAAGAAATTTGGGAGATTTTGGGTGTGCCGAAATTCACTGGTTCGGACTGGGGATTTTGGGGGATTTTTTTTGGCCAATTGTCCACTGTTGACGAGAGAGAGTGTGTGTGAAGGTAGTGATGAATGGAAAGAATGAGTTTGGGGTAGCCAGAGAGGTTTCCAGCCCATTTGTAAAATAGACATGCGGACCTACGGGATGGTGTGTTTGAGATAAAGAAAGAGTGAGGAAATTGAAAAAAGATTTATTTCTTTCTTCTTCTTCTTCTTCTGTTTTTTTTTCAATAATTATTAGGAATTATCTTTAAAAAAACTTTTTATTAATCTTTAATAACGTATTTCTGTTTAATATGTAAGCGGAAAGTGACTGAGGGCACAATCTAGGAGTGGATACAAGATCCAGTCACCCAATGCATCCAACCAAATAGATCCAATTCATCTAAAAAAAATTTAGATGTCCAAACATTATTGGATTGGACTTAGATGATAATTGGACGGGTTGGATTGTATTGAATATTGAATTTGAATTTTGAAAACTCAATATAATCCATATACTTATGTTTTATATAAAAATATTTGATATTGTACATGTTAGTCGGATGTCTGTCTCTTTAAGAAAATTAAATTCAGGTTTACAAATTTTGATTAGTCTTTTTTTTTTTTTTTTGAGTATGTTTTAATAAGTTTTTATAAAAATACAAGTATAATCTAATTATACAATTCAATTTGGATTAGATCGGATTGGATTATAACATAAACTAGAGTAGATTAGAGTAGATTTGATTGGTTGAATTTGAAAGAATTTTTTTTACAATTGGATTGGATAATTTATGGTAAAAAAAAAAAAAAAAAAGTTTTGATTGATTTCCCTTTTTCATTTCTATAAACAAGTCACTAACACACTTTACGTCGATCCTTGCGGCATCATGCGTTTCAGTTTCCTTTATTTCTGATGTTCAAGAAGCTTAAAGAAACTACTTCAATAATATGATTGCAATCATTACATATATTTTTATTAAAAAGAAATTAAATTCTTATACTAGGACCCGTTGAGACAGGTTTTCAAAAGTTTTTTTTCAAACATTTTTTTTTTTTTGCTTTTTTCCTCTACTTTTACTATTCACTTTTCCAAAAATTTTCCTAAAAATCAAATTTTAAAAGTTCATAACTTTATCATTTTAATTCAAAATGACATGATCTTTTTTTATTTTTTATTTTTTATTTTTTTCAAATTGTATAGAATTTCAGATGAATGAAACAAGATCCATATTGTTAATTTTTTTCCAAACACATTTTAAGTTTTTATACTTTTTCACTCCAAACAGTATACTTTCACCAAACACGCATTTCCAAAACTCAAACCATTTCCAACCTCCGAAATAACATCTCCAAACGTGACCTCAAACTGAGTCTTAATAGTAGAAATAAATCTTGGAATGATATGATTTTCCGGAATCATCAACTAGAAGGTCTCTTACTTTATTGTAAATCTCCACCATCTTTATAATGATCTTATATTTGATCTTGTTACTCTCATTTCTTTCCATTTCCTTTGAATAAATAAATAAGTCCTTGAGAACTCGAATGCTGATACCTCATTTTTCTTTATCTTTCAAATCAAGAAAGGACCATTTCATTAAATGAAACAAAAGTTAACAATGTGTTACGTAACATTGTAGGAATAAATCAAACACTTCTGATTACAAAATGCAAAAAGATATAGAGCAAGCAAGAGAGAGAGAGATTTTTAAGGTGCATTATCATTGTATTTATTTTCCCCCGAGCCACTTTGTTCATATGTTATAAGGTATTGGTTGTAGCCGTCAAGAGAACATATATAATAATGTATAGAACAACAACAAAAGTTTGAAGAAGAGAATAAAACTCACTGAGCACCAATCCACAATATTCTTCCCCTTGTTCTTAAGATGCTTTTCTGAAGAACTTAGATCAGTTTCCATAGAGAGTGCATAAATCGGAGCATTGCTTGTAGGCACAACAACTTCAACGCTAAAATCTTTACCGGGCACAGCCACAAAATAATTTGTCGTGTTTGTCATCAAAGGAATAGTGCTAGAGTTATCATTCGTATGTAATGCAACATAGAGTTTCTCTTTAGATTTAATGATCTCATATAGACCTTTCTCCATTTTAGAATCACATATAAGTTACAACAACCTCAATTAGTCGGCCACAAAAAAATATGTACAAGTTATTTATATCACATAATTTGCGATATTTATATGACCAATATAAAAATGAATTGAGAGAATAAAAATGCATGTATGTTTATTAGACGTGCCTAATCTATTTCAAGGTTATGTATAATTAATATTGGACTTCGAAGTTTAAAAAATAATTTGAAAACTATAAATACACTTTATCCTATATGTTCGTTTATCCACTTTTTCAAAAGTATTTGGATGTCAAAAGAATGAAATATTACTTTATAGTAAACTCTAATATATCCTATAAATGATAATTAAAAAATGAATAAGCAAAACAAAACAAAACAAATAAGCACATAATTTCATTTTTATAACTCGTTAATGAATTGAAATATGACTAATCACTGCTATTGTTTCCAAAGTTATTGATTATTAATTGAAATGATATTTTCTGAATTTTTTTAGTGGAGACACTTACCCATTGTATAATCAGGATGATATGACATAATTTTTAATTGATGTGGTAATATTAGCAAAAGAAAATGAAAATGGACAAGAATGAGAGGATAGAGAAGTTGAATCCGAAAAATACAAATATGTACAAAGCATTAAAGCTAGGAAACTTCGCCATCATCATTAGTACAGAATGTGGATACCATGACGGTTTTTAACCGTCGTGGTAACATTTCTACGACGGTTGTGGAATTCAAGGTCGTAGAATCTTTTCAGATTTCACGACGGTTTTTTACCCGTCGTGGAATAAGCAAAAAATATGGCCTAAATGTGGACATTTAAGATCATACCATGATGGTTTTTCCGAAAAACCGTTGTGGTAGGGTCCGCCGAAAAAAAAAATTCATTTCCTACGGGTGGCAAATCCAGAAAATTTAACTCACAAAATCAACATTCTATCTGGAAAATTCTCAAATATGTGCCTTACCCAACCAATTGTAAAGCAATCTAAATCACAAACGACAATCAACAATCACCGAAAGGACGGATTTTGGACATTTTT
>JAFMPE010149486.1:7533-28453 GCA_024759925.1 Ficus religiosa
TCTCTCTCTCTCTCTCTCTCTCCCCTGTTTCCTGTTTTCCTTTTCTTGTATTCATATGCTGTTCTCAACATTTGGAGCCGCCTTACAGGCACTTGCCGTTGGGGAGAATTTGGGGAGGGAGGCCTTCTTTGGGGAGAATGTACTGCCAGACATTTTGAATGGTTTGAAGGCAATCCCGTTACCGACCTCTTGTCTAAGGTTCATGCTTTTGGAGAATTTATTGATATCATCATTTCTGGTTATCAGTTTATGTTTTATGAATAAAACAAATGAGCGGCTACCCCATTAAGTTTTTAGGTTAAGGAGCTTTATGGTCTTGACGGTGAAGTTAAATTTAGGAATGTCACCGTGACTTCAGAAAATAGGCCCCGACCTCTGACCCTCGGAACAGCAACCCAAATAGGTTAGTCTTGTTTCAATTGGTCTTTTTTCTATCACTTATATCAAATCTGTTATAGTGATGATACCCAACAAAAGAACTTATTCAACAAGTCTGCTGGTTTCAATGCTTTTCAGGTGCGATACCAACCGAGGGAATTCCATGCTTGTTGAAGGTGTTGCTTCCTCCAAATTGCTCAGGTCTTCCAGTGATGTGAGTTTACAACGACTTTCTCAACTCATTTTTATAGTTGAAACTAATTTAGGAATTATGTTGGGGCAAATTTCAAGAATGCTTTCACCGCTAGAGCTAAAAACAAAATTGAAAACCTTGAGAACTGCTAGCAACTTTTTGGTTCATTAATGTGCAATTTCTTACTTTGCAGTTACGTAAGAGATCTTCTTCTTAATCCTCCTGCATATGAGATCGCATCCACAATTCAAGGTGAGTGGTAATTTCATTTCACATCAATGAAGCCTTTTTATTTGAATATGATATGCATTTTAACTGCTTGATGCTTACTATCTGACCTCGTTATTTTGCTTTGATCAGAAAGTCTAGACATATATATATATATATATAAGTCTAGACACACACACATATATATATATATATGTATGTATGTATGTATGAATGTATGTATTTAAGGGGAAAAAAAAAAAAAAACAAATGACTTATTTCTTGTTGCATGTCAGATGCTAACTGACATTGCGGTTCAGTGATGTGTCTCTATGTAAGGTCTCTTTCGGACACACAACCCAACACAAAAATAAGAAAGATTGATGATCAGTTAAATTGATCCTAGGACAGGGCTAAAATTGTGTCATTGTTGGTATGGGTTTTGATATAGTTATACAAGAATAAATGTAGTAATTGAACCAAAAAGAAGAAAAAAGAAAAGCAACGTTTTAATTTGTTAAGAACCATATAAACCAAGATGATGGGCGTTTAAAATGAGTCCTAATATTCTCCAGACATTAGTTGACATATTTTTGTGATGGTTAATGTTTGATTGTTTTGAATCTTTTGTGCATTTACGTTAAAGTTATTCACTAGAATAAGCCATGTCGCTTTTTTTTTTTTTTTTTTTGGTTCTTGAAGTTTGCTAATTTGAACTTCTTTAATTGGAGCAGCAACGTGCAAGCTTATGAGCAATGTGACTTGCTCGATTCCGGAGTTTACCTGTGTGTCACCTGCAAAGGTTCTATGCTAAGCTTGCTAATGCAATCAAACGAGTCCAGCTGCTCTTTTCGGTATCTAACTCTATTTGTTGAACAGCTTGTGAAGCTACTTGAATTAAGGGAGGCCAATCATATTGAGTTTTGTAGAATTAAAAATGTAGTTGATGAAGTTTTGCACATGACTAAAAATCCAGAGCTCAGTGAAATCCTGAAGTTATTGATGGACCCTACGTGGGTGGCCACTGGCTTGAAAATTGATTTCGAGACATTAGTAAGTTTCTTTTATTTCATGTTTTTATTCATCTGCTCTTTTCTTGGTGATTCAATGTATTAATTACTGTACATTCTTGTCGGTGTCTGCTAGTGTTTGACTTTACGCATGTGCACTCACACACGCACTCAAAACATGACTTGTTACAGGATTTCATTTTTATGGTTTTTCTGATCCTTCTTGGTCTTAACTGTTATCATGAAATTCTGAACACCTTTGTTTTTCCCAGATTAATGAATGCCAATGGACTTCAGATAAAATTGATGAAATGATCTCTTTAGATGGTGAAAGTGATCAGAAAATCAGTTCCTCTTCTATTGTTCCTAATGATTTTTTTGAGGATATGGAGTCCTCGTGGAAAGGTCGTGTCAAGAAGGTCCATATAGAGAAAGAATTTGCAGAAGTGCAAAGGGCAGCTGAAGCTTTAACTCTAGCAGTGAGTCTTCAAAATTCACTTTCACCTTCACAGTTGCTTATCTCAGTAATGGGCTTTGTTAAAATATACTAGAGAAGATCATATCACCTGAAATCGCTTTTGTTCTTTTGTACTAATGCGCATTTGCTAAGAAAGTTAAAGGCTATAACCATCCCGTGTTTCTTCGTTCTCAATCATCCAAAAATTTATTATGGCTTATATTTAGTCTTTTCTTATCAATGACTTGTGTTTACAGATTTTTTTTGGCAATACCATGGGTCCTAACCCCTCGGTTCGAGTTGCAACACTGTTCACTATTTCAGGAATTAGTTTTAAATCCAATAATTCTTGGGCTCAATTGTTCTGGCAGGTTACCGAGGCTTTCCTGCCCATCATTACAAGAATAAGGGCCACCACAGCCCCACTTGGCGGCCCAAAGGGAGAAATATTATATGCTAGAGAGCATGAGGCTGTTTGGTTCAAGGGGAAAAGGTTCTCACCTGCGGTATGGGCTGGTACCCGAGGGGAGGAACAGATTAAACTTCTTAAACCCGCTTTGGATTCAAAAGGAAGAAAGGTCGGAGAAGAGTGGTTTACTACGATGAAGGTGGAAGATGCTTTGACAAGGTGTCTTTCGTGTGCACTATTAAAGTTTCTTTGAATGCTTTATACACACGCACGTTTGTATGAGACTGTGTATGTGTTATACTGACATTCGTGTAACAATAATTTTTTCTCTCTCTCTCTCTTTTAGGTACCATGAGGCTGGTGCCAAGGCAAAAGCAAGGGTCTTGGAATTGTTGAGGGGACTTTCTTCTGAATTACAAGCAAAGACTAACGTTTTAGTGTTTGCTTCAATGCTTCTAGTTATAGCAAAGGCGCTATTTTCTCATGTGAGGTCGGGTGCAAATAACTTTAGTAAGCTTTAAATCAGGACTCCGCCAAAACTCTGTACCAATATACTTAATGTTGTGTTTTATTCTTCAATGGTTGGTTTGACAGACTTTCTCTAGAACTAGTGACATAATTATTCAAGTGAGACAATGCTTTTCCTGTCTTGTAAAATTTCGTATTCCAACTTGGGTTCATGCCAAAGTTGTTTTGACAACTTAAGAAAATATTTTCAACAGTACTTTATGAATATAGTCCGGTTGTTTTTCTTGAACTCTTCAAGTTGACGGTTCTCAGAATTATCATCAATTTATGCTGTCTGCCTTTAAACATTTTCATGTCTTTGACTTGTCTTTTTGGTTTATAGAAAAATTTGGTTTTGTTGGTCATTTTCCGTGCAAACTCGGTCAATCTTTATCCCGTGACCTTCTGCATTAAAGTCATTAATAATTTACTATGCTGTATTGTAAAAAATGATGGCTTACAGAAATTTGGCGTTTTGGTTATCTTGCAGTGAAGGCAGAAGAAGGAAATGGGTTTTCCCCACTCTTCCCGAGTCCCCAATGTCTAAGGTAGAATTTTTTTTCCATCTAGGGAACGGTATTTAATAGTGTTTTTTTTTTTGTTTTTTGTTTTGTTTTAAATTCCACAAGGCTTTGAAAAATCTTGCAATGTCATCAGCTTGTAGTTTCAAATAATGTTCTTGATTTTTTCGTTGAAGGAAATTAGTCTTTTACTTGCGATATTGTCGAAAATTTGATTTTTTGAAATGCTTCACTTTAAAACCTGGAAGGATGTTTACCTTCTCTATGCATCGGATTTGCAAAGCTTTATTAGAATGTGTGTCACCCGACTCAGGCTAAGATTTTCGAGTTAAAAGTGGGAAGACTAGATCGGTGAGACAATTTAATACACTTTCGACACAATACAAATACAAGTTTTATATTTTCTTGAAGAAAAAAATTGTAAACGAAAATGTATCTATTTTGAAAAATGTTGATTCAAATTTTCTAATTTTCATATATTGGTGAACTGAATGCAGGATGTAAAACCATTGAGTGGAGCAGATGGAATGAAGCTGGTTGGTCTGTCACCATACTGGTTTGATGTTGCGGAAGGTAGTGCTGTAAATAATACTGTCGATATGCAATCACTGCTTCTTTTGACCGGACCAAATGGAGGTGGTAAATCAAGTTTGCTTCGATCAATCTGTGCTGCTGCATTACTTGGAATATGTGGTTTCATGGTGCCTGCGGAATCAGCTTTAATTCCTCATTTTGACTCTATCATGCTTCACATGAAATCTTATGATAGCCCGGCCGATGGCAAAAGTTGTTTTCAGGTATCATCCGAGGCATTTTTGTACTTTTCTATTCATTTCACTTCTTCATAAATTAGCTGATTATTGGAAGTCGTAGAATATCTTGAAACAATTGCTCTTAAGGCCAATTGTTTTAGCTCGAAATTCATCTACCGTATTCAGTTCCTCCAATTTCTTTATGTCAGGTTGAAATGTCAGAAATTCGATCAATTGTCTCGGCAACAAGTAAACGCAGCCTTGTGCTTATAGACGAAATATGTCGAGGAACAGAAACAGCTAAAGGGACTTGTATTGCCGGGAGCATTGTCGAAACTCTTGATAAAATAGGATGTCTAGGAATTGTGTCCACTCACTTGCATGGGATATTTAGTTTGCCGCTCAATGCAAAGAACACTGCGTTTAAGGCCATGGGAACTGTATATGTTGATGGCCAGACGAAACCCACGTGGAAACTAATAGATGGGATTTGCAGAGAGAGCCTTGCATTCGAGACTGCTAAGAGAGAAGGCATGCCTGAAACAATAATCCAAAGAGCCGAGGAGCTTTACGCTTCAGTCTATGCAAAAGACGTGCTTCCCGGGAAAGATGATACTAAACTACAAAACATATGCTCTTATACGAGTTTAAACGGTTGCAATGGATCCCACCTTCAATCAAACACTCGTGAAAAAGATTCCGAAAGGAGCAGACCGATAGACCAAACAGAAATCTTGCAAAAGGAAGTTGAGACTGCTGTTCTTGAGACTGCTGTTACGATGATATGCCAAAGGAGGTTGATAGAGCTCTACAAGGAAAATACATCAGAACTTACCGAGATTCATTGTGTTCCAATCGGTGCCAGGGAACAACCTCCTCCGTCAACCGTAGGCGCTTCATGTGTCTATGTGATGCTCAGGCCCGACAAGAGACTTTATGTCGGACAGGTACTTTTCGTAGAATTGATATTAATTGTTAACGACTGTGGCTGAAAATTGTTGTCGTCTTATGGTATTGGTATGCTAATTCGAAAAAAACAAATTTCCTTGTCCGCTGTTGCTATAGACCGATGATTTGGAGGGCAGAGTCCGAGCCCACCGTTCAAAGGAAGGAATGCAGAAAGCCGGTTTCCTTTACTTCACAGTCTCGGGAAAGAGCCTGGCATGTCAACTAGAGACTCTTCTCATCAATCAGCTTCCCAACCAAGGATTCGATCTCACAAATGTTGCTGATGGTAAACATAGGAATTTCGGCACATCCTCCCATTCTTTGGAAAGCGTGACTGTTTGTTCATGAATACGCCGTCGAGCATCTACGATCCGTTTTCCTTGTTTATAAAACCGAGCATCTTCCAGTTTTTTGTGATCTTCTCTACGCCAGTTAGTGAAGAAAAAGGAATGGTTTGTGCTCCAATGATATATATATATATATATATATATTTATGTATATGATTGTAATTTTGACGACAAAAGAGCAACACAAAATTGAACAAGCAGTGGCTGCAGCAATTTTGGTTTTTGCTATCTGCTTGCTCCACTTGTTGGCTGTTGCCCCCTTTTCACCTCCATTGGTGGAATTCGGAATTTTGTTGAAGTAAATGTATGCTTCTCCGCCGGCGAAGGCGGCCCTGTCCCCTGTGGGTGGTGGCCACGCAAAAGGACCAACCTGGGATTTTTCTCTGTATTCCTTTTTCAATTACATCATTCTAATAGGAAAACTCTTTCCCACATTCTTTATTTTTCTTTTGTTTTCAACTTTATCATTATATTGAAGGGTTTTTAATAAGGCATATTTGAAGGCTAATTTCAAAAAAAGAATTTCGACTCAATTCTGTGAAACTTACTTCCGGCTATCTTTAGTTTTTTATTAGGCGTTTAGCCTTCTTCTTTTCATGCCATTTTCTTTTTCCCTACTTATTTCTGTCATCATAAGTTATTCAAAAAAAAAAAAAAGTTAAAAAAAAAGACTAAAAAATGAAATATAGTAGTTTGTCGTTTTAACTTTAGCCGGTTTTACGAGCATTGTTTCCAAGCCAAGAATACTACATGCTTGAAATTAATTGGCATTATAAGTTGTAAAACGAAATGTAGTTGTTTTCATCTGTGCATCAATCTTAAATGGACTGTGGAGGGGTATGGCAAAATTATCCTAAAGAATATGAGTTGAGCGAATATCAACGACATGAAAGAAACGACTGACAAAAATGATTAAACGACAGTAAAATGAGAAAACAATAAAAAAGCAGAAAAACTAAAGTCAGAATACAACGACAAAGAAGAATGAGAACAATGTGAGAACGACATTACAACAGCAAATGCGAAGACGACTGCACTGGCCATATTGGAAACGACATAAAACTGAGCTACTAGTGGTAAACCAAAATAAAATGACAGAAAGCCTACAACGACAAATTAGACAAGGCTAAATAATAAAAAAGTAAACGACAGAACGTGCAACAAACAGCATTAAAAAAGGAAACGACACCCAAAAAAAACGGCAAAGTCAGAAAACGACAGTAAAAGAAAACGACAGCCAAAAGGAACGTCAATACAAGAAAACGACGTATTAGACCATGGCATCAACGGTTTCTTCAATTTCGAGTAAATCGGACGCGAGAAAATAGATATCGGTAGCCAAGCAGAGCATCAACTGGCGATCCTTGTCCTCCTCTGTCGTTCTTTCCTAGGTTGAGTTGATGATGGACGAGGTCGAAGAGGAGGTGGAGAAGGCCAAGAAGGAGTGGGACGAGGCCTACGTCAAGCTGGTCGAACAAATTAAGGCCATCGAAGGCTATGGCAAATCCAATTCGACGGAATCGGAGGAGAAGAGGAAGGATTCTCTCCCCAGATTGAATGGTGTCGCTCAGGATTGCTTGGCTTTGCTCAATTCGCTGCAGTTCAAGCTCGATCTGCTAGCTCCTCAGCTGCCCACCGATGAGCAGGTCCAGTCGGCTAAGTCCTTGCTTGAGTCGTGGACGAATCGGTCCCAGAGGTACGTGTTCTCGGAATGTGCATTTGTTTGGTTGCTGAGAAAGTGGAGGGAAAAATGTCTGGAAGTTTGGAATGAATTGAAAGATTGGAGATTGGAGATTGGAGATTGGAGATTTGCGGAGTTAAATTATCGAATTTTGAATAGATTAAAGTTTGAGAATTGGAAAATTTGATGCATTGGAATTTGTTAAGTTTAACTATTTTTATCAAGTTAATCAGATTTCTTCTCAGATATTTTGCTTTTGTTTTTGTTTTTTTTTTTTTTCATTTTTAATGGTTTAGATTATGTTGTTAATGCCTTTTTTTTTTTTTTTTTTTAAATGAAATTTCTGTCAGTTTGAGGTTGAGTTTAAGAAATGCCAATTTACAAGCAAAGGCTAACATGAGGAAAGCTGCTCAGGAAGAGGTAATTATAAAGTTTTCTTCTTTTTGAATTTCTTTTTTGTGATATAGCTTTGTTTCTTTACATGTGGTGTCATGTGAAAAAATGGAATTGGAGTAAAATTGTGATTCGCTGAGACGATTTGGTGCAGAGAGAACTCCTTCTTGGTGGTGGAAGCGACTCCACGATTCGCAGGCGCAACTTACAGTAAGTCTATGTTTTTAATTGTAGTTTTCCTGAAAGGACATTCTTACGATTTAGAGGTTTTGTTTCGTAAAGATGAAGATCTATTACCAAGGTTGGTGATTTAAAGCTTGTGTTTGATTCGTCTTTCAGGACTAAAGCTGGTATGACATCTGCTGCAGAAAGCATCACAGAGAGCCTTCGCCGTACTCGTCAACTTATGGTTCAGGTTCAGTAACAATTTGTTCTCTCTTTTTTTCGTTACTTTATTTCGATAAATTTACTTTTCTACATACTCATTTCCAGTTTTTCTCATAATTATTTGTGTGTTTGTATAGGAGGTGGAAAGAACTGCTAGTGTATTGATGACCAATGGTGAGTTCTTCTAATTCGAAGATAGCGTATTAAATTCTGCATGATCACCTCTTTTGGGAACTATATGTCATTCTTGTAGATTTTAGACTCGTGACTCGAAAAATTTTACCTGGTCTGGAGTACCATCCATGTTATCGATTCTCTTTTATAATTTCAATCTCTTTATGCTAGCATATAATTTGGACTACAAGGACTCAAAACGTTATGGCCAAAGAATATCGTATACATGGCACAATGAACCATGGATGTATTTGTCAAGTTGCTTGCAGAATAACTTGCTGGTTTCTTTTTTGCCTTCCTTTCCAAGTTCTTTCTACTTGTCTAAAACGAATATGAATTTGGTGGATTCTGCAGAGGATTCAACGGGAGTACTAAAGAAGGCTGAAAGTGAGTACAGAGGCCACCGATCATTGTTGATGAGAACCAGAAACCTACTCTCCACGATGCAACGGCAAGATGTACTTGACAGGTAAAAAGAGAAAGCAGTCTCAAGTTTCCTATAAACATTTTCCTATAGACATTTATCTGTATCTGCCAAAACTTACTGTGGATTCTATCTGGACAGGGTTATACTAGCTGTAGGATTTTTCTTGTTCTCTTGTGCTGTTCTTTATGTCGTTTCAAAACGTATTGGATTGCTAAAGTTGCAAAGGACAGTCACCGCTGCAATTAAGGCTGGTATGGTCAGACAAGCAGAACATGGAGCAGGAGCTGTTGTGGATGGTATAAATCAAGCCTATGTCCGAGACAACGCAGTTAATAGGGTGGAGGTTCCATTAGAAAGAATAATGCGTGATGAGTTGTGAAACTCTATACTCTCTCTTACGGCTACAAATATTCTATGATATGGCTCTGCAAGCTAACCCAAGCTCTTATGGTTAGTGTGTTATAATTATATACTAAGCCCACATTCTTCTTTATCCTCTTGGCTCTCTCCCATTCTCCCTCTCCCTCTCCCTCTCCCTCTCATCGAGTTTCAATGACTATTCATTTTCAAAGGATAAAACTGGAAAGGAAAATGGAAAAGTTCACTTCCGTAGCGAGCAAATATTTTTTGGTCTGTGAACGGCATATTCTTCTGATTGGCTTTCATGAGTCAGCCGTGTTCAAGTGTGTACAAGTACACTTAGAAATGAAAAATATCATTGTGTGGTTCACTACATAATCAGAGAAAATGAAAGAATATCGATCTCACTGGATTACCGAACCAACTTAGCAGATTCAGGCATTCAATTTTGATCTGTTCTTCGTCTCCACAAAAACTGGTCAAGCTTGAGAACCGAAGTGAGCAGACTGATTGTGACCGTGGCATCTAGAATGGAGGACTGGCGAATCCAAGCTAGATTGGTGGTTTAAGCCAGTAGCCAGAAGTTCTTGTGGGTCTTGGAATTGAGAACAAAGCCTGCATTTTGGCCCTTTTTCTGAACTCCAACACAGGTGCACTTGCTGTTCTCAATCAAGTATTCCGCTATGTCTATTGATTTTGTCCCTCTCAATGACCCGCCCGGTCGCTTATATCTGCAAGCACAATTCACAAAATATCACGTAGGGAAATAGTACCCCCACAGAAACAGGAACCGGAGGATTGTCCAGAATCCATCCCAACGCCAAATCGTGTGATCCGAATTTAGGCAACATGAAGTTACCTATGTGATAGAAACCTTTTTATTTTTATAGAGAATACTCATTCTTGTGGCAACAAAATCCGTGGTGTCTGTGTTAAGAACATCATCAAGTAGTAATCCAAGCTAAATCTGCAACAAATTAATTGTTCTCTCTGTTCTCTGTTTTTTTCCCTCCCTCATCATTTGTTCTATTGCAAGTGGAAACAAAAAAAGGCGTAGAAAGCAAGTTCATACGGAATCACAGATAAATTCCTACACACGAACAACAGTTTCTTGCTTGTGCTTCAAGAAACATTCCCTCCCTACTTAACTAACGCCATTTTTTCATAGCATTTGCATGGTGAAATACTTGTTAATCTTGTTTTTTCGGGACAAAACTTACCCCAATATTGAAGAGTAGAGACTCCGGCGCTGCCCGATAACCAGGACATCAACCCCAAGAGCCATACTTTGGAACAGAATAGTGGCCGCCTTTTCTCTGCCTGGCAGCATTGGCACCTTCTCTACATGCACACGTACCTTAGGCTGTGCAACATTGCAAGCACATATCATTTCCTCAAGAAAATCCACTTGATCCCCTGCGTCACCTTCTAAGAAGGTAGCCACGGTGGCGGAGCTCGCTGACTGGCTTGGCCGTCTGAGGAATGTCGATAACGTGTTTCTCCACGAGCACGGATTCTCAACATGGAGAAGGATCAACTCGTCCTGTTCAAGAACTGCATGAGAAAGTGCGTATTGAAGTGCACCGGCAGACTCTCTTGTTGGATCCGCCACTACCATTACTCTGCGTGGCAGTGCATTCCCAACCCCTTCCATTGCACTCCGCGGCGGCCACAACGGCCAGTACTGGCCCCGACTCCACGCCACCTGAGAGGGCTTTGGAAAGGAGGATGGGAGAGGAACGTAAAATGCAAGGTGGTCATTATTTTGTGTGTTTATCCAACGAAGTAAAACTGCATTAACAGCTTGTTGCTTGGTTTTTGCTCTTAACAAATTTGTGCATTTTTGGGAATTTATCCTAAATTTAGAGGGGTCATGCTTTGCTGGAACCATCATTTAGACTTGGTCAATTCCATTAACCTCAATGTTTCATGATCGAGCCACTTTTATCCTAATTTTACATGTCATTGCCACAAGTAACACCACCCAGTAGTTTTTTTCCCCCTTGTCTTGAAACACACGGGAGAAATAAGTAAATAACAGTTTTCGAAAAAAAAAAAAAGAAAAAAAAAAGGTAAATAATAAGCTTTAACATATTCGAAATAAATAATAAACTTATCAGGTAAATGATTATGTCAAGTGAATAATAAATTTAGTATTCACATAGTAAACTTTTCATTTGTCTAATAAATTTATTATTTACTTTAAAGATGTTAAAACCTTATTATTTACTTCAATCATTTTCATAAATTTATCAAAAAAATATTATTTTTGCAAAAATGTTATTTACTATAATTTCCAAAAATTAAAATAAAATAAAAAATAAAAAAACACATTTCAGAACAATGGCGTGTACCCACTCAAACTTTTAAAGTTAAACTTTTGCTTCTGATGTTTTCTTAAAATTTCAGTAATGCCCCAACGTATAAAAAAAAAAATGTATTTGTACTCTCACTCAATAATTAAAATCTATTCAGTATTCAACTAAAAGTCATCTCTAATTCTTTTCATGGTGCCCAGAAAAATTTTTCCAGAGAACAATGAAAGTTATTACTCAAGTGCTTGGAATCTTGGTATACAAATATGAAGGCCCTCACAAGATTAAACCAAAATTAAATAGCACTGTTTATTCTCCTCAGCAACTCCATGCTTCCTTTATTTAACTTAGGGAAATAGAATTTCCAATTGCTACAGAAATGTTGTGAAGTCAACATGCTAGACTAAAACACGCTTTTACCGGCAATGGCGAAGACAATTTTATCCACAAGCAGAGACCCCTTAGCTTCCGGTCAGTTACCGACGCATATCATCAACTCCTTACTGGGTTGCCTGGTATGTGATGTTAATTATGACATAGCGGGATCCAATCTTAAATGAAACTTGAAAAAAATGTGAGCCGTGCGGATCTGAATGAGCCCGAACGAGGGGAGACAAGCTTTTGACCATATTAACTTTTGGCATTTAATTTCTCGAGGAGGATCTTGTTCAGAAGCCCTGGATTTGCTTTACCTTTGGATAATTTCATAATCTGCATATAGGAAAATATTATCACTAGGTAAGGGAAAGGCGCTAAATATAGAAATAAGGCCAAACACTGAATTCTGTAGTACCTGTCCGGCAAAGAAACCTTGTAACTTGGTCTTTCCACTGCGATATTGCTCTAGCTGCTTTGGATTCTCAGAAAGCACCTTGTCTACCATTTTCTCGATTTCTGCAGGATCCGCTATCTGTAAACAAAACTCGTGAGAGAACTCGACCAACTTCAACCAAGAATATATCTTATAGATGTATACATTTTTCTGCTCTATTATGTTTGATCCATATATAGTGCCTCCTTTTTACTAAATATCTAGCAACATATGATATCATACGAACCGAGTTCAAGCAAGATTGAGATTTTTTTCGGTAATCATATGTAAGATTCAGTTCTAATTAGCAACTGTTTTTTCAAATTTTAAGACAGTAGTACGTATGTATGAAAATTGCTCCTAGAAGACAACCATTAAAGAACCCGACACCGGAACGACCTTCAACAATAAATTGAATAACTTGCCTGAACCAAATTCTTTTCTTTTATGATTCCCTTGACGGTTCCACCTTTTGCCAGTAGCTCAAACAATATCTGCAAATCATACGGAGAGAGAATTTAGAAAAAAAAAGATAAATAAACATATAGTATGTCAAAGACTACTTGGTGAAAAACCCGTCACAAGGTGTTAAGCAAATTAATGTAATACTATTCTGCAAAAGGCCACCACCTAAGAAAACTCAAACCCCACCCCAAGCTACAATAAATGTCTCACTGGCCCACTAGATTCTGAACTAGAATAGGTCTGCGGCCAATCGTGTGGGGGCAAAATATTGGACATGCCTAAAACTTGGATATTAAATTATAAGTCCAAAACTTACCATAAAGCTCAGCACGTAATGACAATTTTAAAGAGTGCAATTATAGGAGTTTGAACTCAGAACTTCCTGATCTACACCATGTCCCAAAACCTTTTGCCGTCAGGAGGTGGGCCAATATTAGTTTTGTATTCTTGCAAGGTGGGCATGTATCTCATAGAAAATGCCAGGCCCATTAATATCCATACCAGGATGCAAAGGAAGGAAAGAAGAGAAAACGTATATATATATATATATACATATATATGTATTTATGGAATTGTTGAAGATGAAAGATATTTGAGAAGGCGAAAATTTACCTGTTTCCCAATCTTCCCGCTAATAGTTCCACCTTTTATAGAACCTATCAACTCAGACAACTCTTGGGGAGTAAGATTAACCTCCCTGATAGTCAACTTTTCATTTTTCATATAGGCGGCAATATCACCCATTATCCAGTTGGCGGCGAGCTTCACTTCCGCACCGTTCGCTATGGTTGCATCAAAAAATTCTGCAACCTAAACATAAAGTCAGCAATAAGCTTCATCTCAGACCAATTACCATAACTTACTTGGGGACTTCAAAATACAAAAAAGAATCATATCAAGCAGTACAGTATTTCAGCATATCATTTCAGGCTACTTACGTCAATGTCATTTGTGAGGAACAGAACATCTTGCATGCTTAGACCCATATTTTCGTACCTCCGTCGTTTCGTTTCCGGAAGTTCAGGCAGAGAACTGCAAACATTATCAACATATTCTTGAGTGAGGGTAACTCCTGGGAGGTCTGGTTCTGGGAAATATCGGTAATCGGCAAGGCCTTCCTTTTTCCTCATTGTAACAGTTTTCTGAAATATAGAAGAAAGGTTACTCAGAGCAAAAGTAACTTATACAAAGTATATTTGTAGAACTTGATACAGCAACAAGATTCAGCAATAACCTGAGCACCTTCTTCCCATTGACGAGTTTCCTGTACGATTTCATCCTCCCGTCCCTGACTGTAAAGAAGTGCCTGCCTTGAAATTTCAAAATCAATTGCCCTGCTCACTGCAGAGAACGAATTTACATTTTTTATCTCAACCTGCCAAAACATAGTGCAATCAGAATTCACATGAAAACAAATATAACAAAACCTCAAAATGTCAATACAGATTATCTTTAGTGCAGACGACTATAATTGTAACTACAAATAATGTCAAAATTTGTAGTTAGAATTAAAAAAATTTTAGTAGAAAAAATTTATTAAAAAAATTAAAAACGTATGGTTTCGTTCTTTGTCAGGAATTGTGGCATCAGCGTATTTGCATCCGCTCACATACCATTACCGACAAACAATTGTGCCGCATGAAATAACAACATGGAGTTAATTTACTTGTTGGAAAATTGAACCAATGGCAGAAACCTTTTCAATACCCATTGGATGAAACATATTGATAAAAACTAGTTCAATCCTCAGAGAGAAAACAAAAAAGAAATTACTTATGCCAAAAGGGAATACTAATGCGCCTTCTTTATAGAGATATCTAACCTCAAGAATAACCACAGGCTGAAATGTTAACATCGTACTTTCGGAACGTTGTATTTCAAAGATCACGAACCATTCACAAGCTATGAATGGCATTTTCACAACATAAGAATTAGTGGAAAGTATCCACGACCTCCAACCAAATTCTACTGTCTTTTCCTTCGATGTTTCTATTGTAATTATCAATGTTATTTCTTTTGGATTCCAGGTTCCCTAATTCTCATGAAGAAAGGGGAGAAAAAGTTAGTTACCTTCGTTCCAAACTTTGATTGTCCAATTGGTCTGATTGAGACATTCACATCACAACGAAGTGACCCTTCTTGCATATTGCCATTACTAACTCCCAGATATCGAACCAAACGCTGCAATTCTGCAGCATACTCTGCGGCCTCAATACCTGTTCTCATATCAGGTTCCGAAACAATCTCAAGCAAGGGCACTCCAGCTCTGTTTAGATCAACCTGCAAGTAGAAACAATTGAGAGCAATAAAGTTAACAAATCATACTCCTGAAAATGACTACTTTCCCGTTCTATGGAGAAAGCAATAGCCTTTGTTTATCACAATTTGGAATGCACAAAATTCATTTTCCAAATTTCCAACCACGGTTCTTTCAATCTGTGATCTTCTGAATTGGATCCCATTACTAAATGGAATCAAAATGATCTTTAGACTGACCAGAAGGTCCTTTCAATTGGTCAAAATCCCTTACTTGAACAAAACTAGATCTCGTGGAACCATATTGCACCATACATTTTGTACCTTTCTAAAAGATCAATCCTTGTTTTCCAACCCCACATTGTCTAAACAAATCCAATTCTCTCTCAAGATTATCCTAAATCAATCCGATTCATGTGGATTCTTCCCCCAACTAAAGAAGGAGATCATGGCGGAACCCCATAAATGAAATAGAACTCAATATTCCAATGTTTGCCCTGTCTTTTCTAGAGTTCCTTTACGAAAATGCTTCTAAGTTAACATAAAATTAAAGGAGAAGCCCTTTTGTTATACAATTGGTTATTAGTCAAACAAAAGGACTCTCAAACAATGGACTCAAACCATACATCCTATCATAACCAGAGAAACAGGAAAGCAAGTCTGTAATAAAAATCTAGTTCAAAGAGGTGGAAAATAGTTACTTCAGAAAAACTTCCACTTTCCGAATGCATCAGCTTCCCTGCATCCTCTTCCATGTGCACCCTTGTAATGCCAAACCTCCTATGCCCACCTCCAAACTCCACGGGAAGGTCGACATCAATGTAACCGCCACTCGCGATCGGAACATCAAACTGAGATATCTGATACCCTTTTGGAAGGTCCGGGTAGAAGTACTGTTTCCTATCAAACTTGGAGTTCAAAGACAGCTTACAATTCAGTGCAAGTCCCAATTTGAGCGCAAACTCAATGACCTTCGAGTTCAAAACCGGCAAAGCGCCGGGCAGGCCCATACAAACCGGGCAAACAGTGGTGTTCGGAGGCGTGCCGTAGCTGTAGGCACAGCTGCAAAAGGCCTTGGTGAGAGTTGAGAGCTGCACGTGGGTTTCTATGCCAATGACTGCCTCATAGTCCTTGAGGATTTTCTCGTCAATGGTTTTGAAGTTGGCAGGGTGGGAGAGAGTATTCTTGACCTCAGGTGAAGTGGGCTTCTCTTGTGTGGCTGTTTGGGATTGTGTGCTTTTCATTGTGCAATACAAAATCCCATTGTTTCTTCTGAATAGAGCTTTTGGGTGGAAGCAAAAAGGGAGGGTTTGGAGGCTTCTGAATATTGTGGAAGCCATTATAATGTTGATAATTCAATTGGGTTTCAGTCAGAATTTACAAGACCTGTGTCAGGAAAGGTATTAAACGAGTAATTTGAGGCTGAAATCAATACAAACAAGTGAAAATATTGAACACCCAGATGAGATATATTACCAAGCGACAAAACTCGCTACCAAAAACAAAACTTGATACCATTTAGAATACTTTACTTGAAACCAATTACAGAGGGAGACAGAGAGAGAGAGAGAGGAAATAATAAGAAAAGACTCCAATTTTACGTACTTGGGGAAGAAGAGGTGGTGATAAGCGGCAAAAAGAGGCAAAGGAGGGGGCTTTTGACAGCCTTCCAACAGTCATCCATAGCACTCCACTTGAAAGAACGATTTTTCACTACAAATTTTTTTTTGAGCTTTCAAAAACAAACTTTAAATATAAACAATAAAAACAAAAACAACAAAGCAGGTGGGCGTGCCGGAGTGGTTATCGGGCATGACTAGAAATCATGTGGGCTCTGCCCGCGCAGGTTCGAATCCTGCCGCTCACGCTTTTTTTTTTTTTTTTTTTTCCTGCTTCTTTTTTAATTATTTCCTTTTCTTTTGCTGTTTTAGGGAAGAGGAAATTGGTCATTTGGACTGCAAAGTTTGTCAAGGATCATTTTGGGACCCAATTCATAGCATCAAAATGTTGGAATTGTTCACATTATTGTTATTTCCAAGTTTGTAAATATATCTGCAATGTACTCATCATTAATTGTGTCAGTATTGTGTAAGTTTGCTTTTGTCAGTTTTATGTCACAAATTCTTTTTTCAGTGTATGCCATCTTGATGTAAATGCTAATATCAATATCATCTTATCATGCATAATAATATATCTATACTTTGTCATCATTAATATATATATATTTTTTTAATAAATATATTTAAATAATTTAAATATGACAAGTACAATGATTAAATGAAAAAAAAATGAAGACATCAATTAATAGTAATTAAATGCCAAAATTTGGTCCCATTACATACTTCTATGTTATTCAAAGGAACCAGGGTGTCAAATTTTACGGATTTTTTTTTTAAAATATTTGGTGGTAAATGTACCATCCAGAACTAATTATCAAATTCAATATTGTATTAGAAAAGTGATTTTATAATTTAGGTGTTTAAAATTTAATTTAATCAATTAGCAAAACGACGCATACACTTCTTAAAAATTATCACAAAATTTTTAGTAGCAAAATGATTTCGGAACAACTAACAACAATGAGGAACAACCGAATTTTTAGATAGTTGTTTCTATGTTAAAAATTTTTAGATAGTTATTTCTATGTTGAAAAGAAAAAAAAGGTTATTTTGTTAATTTCTCTTTTTGACGTTGTCATTTTGGTAAATAAGTACATGTTTATCGTTACAGGGAAATCCTCTTAGTCAAAATCCTAGAAAAAGCACGAGAAAGAAGTCTATCAAAGTTATTATGGGAAAGTTTGTAAAAGAAGTCAACTTTCACCAGAGGATTCCTGTTTTGTCACAGATAAATACACGGAAAAGAAAAAATATCTTCCCACAAAATATTTCCTAGAATGAGATTAATTTGTCAAAAGCAAAGACGACTTTAGAGAAACAGGTGAGGTTGGGTTCTCAATTGGAAATGGTTGGGGGTGGTGGGCCATAGCTAATTAAACTGTGGTCCTTCTCCTCTACCTTAAACTTTATATTGTTGGATGATATAAGTGTTATAACACGCTTAGAAGAAGAAGAGAGAAAATCTTTCATTTTCCACCCACAAGAAGAAAAAAAAGCAGAAGAACAAGAACAAGAAGAAAAGAAAAGAACAGAAGAAGAAGAAGAAATGGAAGGACAGCAATCATGGAAGCCAAGGTTGTCGTTTAGGAACGCCACCATTGTGCTGTGTTTGGTGAACGTACTCTCGGTCCTCCTCTTGCTTCAGGCCTTTCTCTCCTCTACTTCTTCTCGCTCCAAATTCCCCAACTCCCAACTCTCTGCAGGTCTCTCTCTCTCTCTCTCTCTCTCTCTCTCTAAAAGATTCCTGATAAAGAACGAAATTTGGCACTTGGGTATTGAGAAAATTTGCAATTCATGCTTTTCTCTTATTTCAATTCTCTCTGTGGTTCTATGAAAAAAGAACGAAATTTTGGAACTTGGGTGACGAGAATATTTGCTATTCTTGTTGACCCTTTAATGGAAATTTCACTTTTTCTCTGTATGCCGTTAAACAATTTTATGAAAAATTACACATTTCGGCACTTGGGTATTGTGAGAATTTTCGAATCATGCCTACCCGTAATGTAAATTTCAGGCCTTTTGTTCAATTTGTTTTGGATTCTTGATATTTTCTTTATTATTGGACGAACAATCCTTGGTTTTCATATGGGATGATGGGTTTTGTTCCTTGTTGAGAGCGGGAAAATGATTTGATTTGGTTCTGTTTATATCAACTTGCCTGATTGAAAGTGACAAAAATTTGGTCCTTACGTGTAAAAAAGGAAACTTAGGGTTCCACAAACAATAGAATTTAAGAGATGAAACAACAATTTTCAGGTGAAATTCTAATCCATAGATTATGATTGTGTATCTTTTGGTCGATCAAATTTGCCAAAATTAGATTAAACTGTCACAGATTCCTTTTTAAGAGTAATGCTTTTATAAATGTTATTAAGAAAACTTCTTAGAATGCTTTCTTGATTATGAATACGAGTCATGATAGCCAATGATATGGATTTCCAAAACTCACTGCTTCAGACATGGATTACGCTAAGCGTAACCGTGATGTAACGATTTCTTGATTTTATTTTGCATTCTTTGATCCTTTTTTCTGTGTGTATAGTATATAATCTGAATTTTTGAACATAATGGGAAATTTAAATTGCAGCCCAACTCAGATACATCAGGGAATCTGAAGAGATACGTCTTGCGATGCAACCTTTGGAACTGATAAAAAGGGTATGCCATCGGTACTATAATTGCTTTTGTTCTATTTCAGAAGATTGATATTCGCTTGAAAACTTTATGCATATAATTGTTTTAATACGCTTCCTAATGAAATGTCATTTGGAAGCTGATTATGATGTTTTAATATCAATTAGTGGTTCAAATTCGGGAAATTCAAGGAACAAACGCGTTTGCATTGATATGAATGTTTCTTGCTGTTTTAGGTAAAAGAAATTCAACAAGAGGCATACGCAGAACCAGAAAAAGTCCAAGAGAAGGACGCAAAGCAAACTGCAGCAGCTGATCTTTCTAAAAGATTGAAAGATTTACGCTCCGTTAATGATGCAAATAGTATGAAAGGTCAATTCACTTCCATTGCTTTGAAACCTAATGTCCTCTGGTGTATAACTTCGTAGATTATTAACACATAGTAGTAGATCTCTTTGTTATGTGATTTTTTACTTTCATCTAACGAAGGAAGCGTGTTATAATGGCTAGTAGACGCTTTTTTTCTTTTTCCTCTTTTGAACAGATAAAAACGACTCTTTAGCTGAAAGATGTAGGATGTTAGTCCCGGTCCTGGTTCTGTTTGTTTTTTCAGGCCACTATGTTATTGGATTGCACCTTAATGTGTTAATAAATTGATTTAAGTTGCATTCCAAGTCAAGAATACGTGTCAATTTGTGTGAGCTGGTCTGGTCCAAAGACGGTCAATTTTTTTCTTTGATCTCTTTTCATGTCATGAACTAAGTATAAAGGACTTCCATGCCAAACTACTCTTTACGATTTTAGTATAACTACAAAAATCTTGACAATAGTCACAATATAATTGTATCACTATATGTTATGGAATGCTCCACAATCGAAATTTTCCAAGCTAGCATAAAGCTTGTTAATTGGGTACACAGCATGCCAGCATTAGTGCCGAAAATACACCTGTGTCTATTTGTTTGTATTGAGATTAGACGTCTTTCACCTCAAATGTTGTGAGAACACCAGAGGCATTCAAAATACTATTTCTATGATCTACTTGATTTTACTGATTTGTGTAATGTTTGGCAGCTTTGGAGGAGTGGCGTAAGCGGAAGATGGAACGAGCTAGGCTGCGCCAACTAGAAAGAAACGGAACACAGACGGCTCAAGCTTGACAGAATGTCCTATAGAAGATAATGATGTGAGGTTGGTTCTCTAAGTCAGATCCCGAAAACAAAGGAACTCCAAGTTGTCTGAAACCTTTTGTTTTCCCTTCCTTCAATACATGTAAATAACAGGATAGTGAGTTGAACTATGTCCATGTAATGAGAGAATGCTTTTTCTAGTAACAAAAGTTCCAAGGCTTTGCCTATTTCTCGTTTTTATTGTCCGTTGTTCCATAAGCTAAACTGTTTATTAGATTGTTGATTATTTCTTGGTCACAAAACCTTTGCACGCATCGCCTCGCCTAGGGAGGCAGCCTGTTCGACGTTAGAACTGATCTTTCAACTTGCTTGATGAGTGATCCGTGATTAGAAGCAAAGAGGTGATAAACCGTGCTTGCCTTAGGTATGGTGGCTTTTGTTCCCCAGTCTCTCTTTTCTAACCAGAAACTCATTTTGTCGACTATCTAGGAAATCAGATCTTGCAAAGGTACTAGTAAAATGCAGAATGGAAGCATCTC
>JAFMPE010149597.1:2225-23144 GCA_024759925.1 Ficus religiosa
ATATATGTGATATAATAGAGTTTGTTGTTTCCAAACGATACTTTCGCAATAAATAGTTTAGACAATGACCTTTTTATAAATACTACAACATTTCTTTCTCGGGAAAAATAAGTGAGGCACTTATCACTCTAAGGTTAGAGCGTTCAAGAGAGTGTATAAAATAATTGCTAGTATTCTGATTCTCATATCTACAAGAATTAACAAAGGGAAACTAGCATATAATAAAACATATATACATATATGAACATAACATTACATTTTCTTAGCTCCAAACCAAACTAAGATGAAAATAAAAATAAAAAATACTTTTTCCAAATCTCATCACTAATGACCCTTTTGGAACTAAAAGGAATTTTAACCATTTAACTCAAAAACTCTTAAATTCACATCTCACTTTCTTTTTTTTTAAATTCTCATAAAATTCAAACTTCAAAATTTCTTAACTTTCTAATTTCAAGTCGACATAAGAAGATTATTGTGTCTAAACGTTCAAAACAACGAGAGAAATGAATCAAGATTTATATTACTTTTTTTTTAAACATATTTCAAAATTTTACACTATTCCATATATCACAATTTATTTCCGTTTAACAAAACACGTATTTGAACTTCAACTCCAACTATTATTCTAAATAGAACTTAAATCTAATTACAGAAAGAGAACTCTTTGGCTTCAAATGGACTACTGTAAGACAATTATTCTCTTATATTATGTCAAAAGAAAGAGAGAAAGGTAAGAGTAAAAATCTCCAAAATATACATGTGTATGTGTGCGTATAAATATATATAGATATTTCTACTGAACTTCTTTGATGCTATAACAGGGAAAGAAGCAGCGAATAAAGTGCATGCCAAAGTTAAGAACACAGCCAAAAAGTCCACCAGATCTCTCTGTTTTAGGCTCGGCAATTTGTGTTGAAACTGGAATTCCATAAACCGGATTTTCCACCAAGTACTGCTGGTAAGACGCATCAAACTCGGGGGCCGCAGGCTCAGCTGGCTCTGCAGCCAAAAGGGTGTCGGCACCTTCGTCGGGCGCGTACCACGAGGGCGGCAATGGCGGGGCGGAGGGCTCGGCTCGGGAGCATGAGCTGCACCAATGGTGAATAATTGGAGGCGGCGGAGGCGGGGGCGGCGCCGGTGCCGGTCTTGACGGAGGAGGGGGAGTGGGATAGTAGGGAAGCGGTTGATAGGCCTTCCTCTTTCTCTTCTTTTTGGACCAGAATTTGAGCCTTTTCATGGCTTTAAACATGTTGTGAAATTTGTGAAAGAGGCGTTGCTAGTAGAGAAGAAGAGAAGAGGTTGCTTAGATATAAAATAGGCATTGGAAATGGCATCTTTGAAATGTTAAAGGAGGGTTTTTTTTGTCAAAAAGTTTTACAATTTTGTGTTTTTTTTTTTCTTTTTTTCAAATTTTCAAATCTTGTAACCGTTGGGCAGCCACTAGAGGACTATTGGCTCTTTTGCTTTAAAAAGAACCTAGATTCATTGGTCCACATACCATCAATTATTGCTCTCAGCAACGCTAACGCATGAATAAATGCTTTCAGTTGTATGATAACGTTTATTCAACGTAATATTAATGTTCAAAACATATTATAATAGTTTGTGATAACTAATATCTTGTTTCATTTGAGAATATTTGTGTCATTTTATTTGGATTGACCATTTAAATATGCTTTGAATTTCGAAGCAAAACGTTTGGGATGTCATTTAAATTGTGTGAAATGGTCCATTTGGCCATTTAAGAATAAAAATAAAATTCAGCTGTTCCTTTTGACTCCATTTGAGTATATATGCAACAGTAGCATTTTAATTCTTTTAAGTGGAAAACTTTTTCTCTTCTAAGCATCAAAAATGCCATTATTTTTTTGTTTCAAATCCGATTGACTCAATTCTTTTTTTTTTTTTTTTTTTTGTACGCTTCAGTGTAAAGATGAACCAAATCTCATCTATATACCCTATCAAAATTTTTCATGCATATCGAGGTTTTGCAAGTTTGTTAGAACTATTTTGAATATCTAATTGAATATACATTCAAATACTCCGTTTAAATTGTTCTATTTAGATTGCAAATATCTAAACACTATTTTAATGGCAGTTCAAATATTCTACCCAAATATTTCCATTCGACATATTTCTATTTGAGTGATAAACCAAATAGATATTGAATTTTTTGGTTATATCATTTCAACAAGTGTCTCAATATATACAGGCAAAGCATCACAAACTTAATAAGGAGAAAGAGATAAACAGAAGAAGTTAAAACAAGTAAATAGTATATTTACAAAACTGTTAAAATAAATAGTATATTTACAAGTAAGTACAATTTTTCGTAGTTCTTATCTTTAGCTTTTTGTATTCACTAAAAAAAAGGTACCTTTATATATATATATATATATAGATAACTTAGTTATTAGAAAATATGCTATTTACTTGTCCTGGTTTGTAAATATGCTTTTTCACATATTTTAGTGTCCGTAAATATTTATTATAAATTTTCATAGGAGAAAAACCTAAACCAAGGATAAATTTGGACGGAATAATAAATAAATAAAAATCAACCTAAACAACTCTCACGGGACATACATGTGGCATTTTCCATTTAACCAAAAAAAAAAAAAACTCTCGTAACAAATTTATTTAGCACGTCATTAACAAGGCTGAAAGAATATTTGCAGATTTTATTTTATTTATTTATTTATTTTTTTTGGAAGAAATATCCTATACTCTTCCCTAAAATACCAATCTCAGACTAGTTCAAACTTTGCTTGATAAAGTTCTATGCTGAACCGAAAGGGCATCCCCTACTTGTCATTGTAACTAGATAATAGGATCAATTTCAATTTTTTTTTTTTCCCCATGAATTGTTGGTCTAATCTAATGGCAATCTACAGTGGGATAAGCTTTTTAACCCCATTGATAGTGTGAAAAAACTTGACCATTGGATCAGCTTTTAACAACCTAGATTAAAACTGGGCACCCAAACTATGATTTTTTTACATATGATCACATCTAGAAAGAGGAAACCCTCCATCCAAAAAACCAACAACGATGGTGTTCGCTGGACCGGACAAAGCTCACGAGCCGGCAGGAGGTCAGGCAGCGAAGGAGTGGCCGTCGATGTGAGATGCAGGCCATTGTGCTGTCATCATCGTTGACATCTCTGCGACTGGAACTCCTGCCTCCCACCTTGGCCCTCAGCCTCCACGCCCTCATCGACGTCGACAACATCTCGCCATCATCATTGTCCATCACTGAGCCCCATGGGCTTGTGGACGTACCCTTGCCACAACACACACACACCCCCCCCCCCCCCCCCCCCCCCCCCCCCCCCAAAAAAAAAAAAAAAATACAGATCTGGCTTTTTTCTCTCTCTCAGATCTCGCTTTTTTTTTTTTTTTTCCGTATTAAAAGTGTACATACACACATACACAGAGATCCATACATGCATACTAAAATGGGATTAGACCTATTGTTCAAGGACTAAAAATAAAATTAACAGGAGACGATAATAATCGTGTTAAAATTGTGTATACACAGACGTACACATACATACAAGGGTAATAACAATAATTTTGGTAAGAATCAGGAACATCTTGCTGTGACATTGAAATACTTCCCAAAAGGAAAATTAGAGATCTTGTAACAACTAAATATTTATGTACAGAAGAGATGAGACAAGTCTTATTTTACCAAACAGACAAAAAAAAAAATATATATATATATATATATATATATAGGAAACGAAAGAGCTTGTGCTCCGACTGTTTGTTTTTCATACACAGCATAAAAGGAACTTCAGCCCCTACATTTGGAGGTCCGGTGCAGACAAGCTTAAGAAGAGATTCTCTTTAGCAAAACTAGACATCAAAACAATTATATAACCAAAACACCCAAATCCCTAATATGAAGGAAAACTCACTCTCCATATGGCATTGCCCATTAGAGATCCGCACCTCCATCTCAGAGTGTCGGGAAACGGATTCAGTGATTCCAGCATCGGAAGATCGGTTGTGAGTAGCAGCGTCTGTGTTGCAACCTATAGACAGAATCTTAGAGGCGATGATGAATAGATCCATCGCTCCACTTTGTTTCATTTTTACTCTACTTTGCTTTGTCATTATTGTTTCTATCGCGGGCAACGTGCAGGCATGTCAACATCCAGGACCCACAACAGATGATTGGTCCTCAGGGTTGACAGCCACCTCCGAATCCAGCTTTCCTGGTTTGGCGTCTTGATTGACGGGAAGCTTTATCTTGGGCGACAACATCTTAACTTCCTCCGTTGTATATATGAAAATCTTCCCCACCATATTGCAGAACTCACTGCAACAGCAGACAAAATTTAACAGGATGCAATGAAGAAGTGCAATTGCACACACAGTCGGAAATATGACTAATCCTCTAAAAAGTGTCTTTGATCATAGGAAGAGAAAGACGCAACATACATCCTAATAACACAAAAGGAATTTCCAAAACTTGGTGAACTTTTTCTCGAGTAGTGCTAAGAACACCAACTCTAATCCCAACTTTTTGAATACCAACTTAGGTGCCATTGTTCATTGGTAGACGTAATGTGGCAATATTTTAAACACTTACCAATGAAAAAACGACAACTCTTATGCTACATAAGTTGGTACTCAAAAGTTGGAATTATAGTTGGTATCCTTGGCATTTTTCTTCTCTTAGAGGTAACCAGAAATCTGAAAAATGATTGGTTATTTGGACCAACCAAATAATAGATGATTTGGATTAATTCACTTGAAAATGGACCCAAAGAAAAAAGGGAGGAAAAAAAAGAAAAAGAAATCAATCGTTAAAATACCACCACCTTCCTTGACCACCTTAATATATGATGCTTTTCAAGGTAGAACCCACTTATGAACTACGTTGAAATGAGATACAACTTCACATGTATGACAATCCATGCTTTCGCATAAACGTAAATGCGCATTTATCAATAATAAGAGATAGGGGAGAGTCAGTAACATAGTCAAATGGAACTTACTTCCATGGGTCATCCCCAACCATCATCATGTCATCCTCATTGTCGGTGTAGACAACCTGCCATTTCTTAGTAGATCCACAAAGCTCGCCCTCGATGTCAAACATCTCCTCCAGTTTCCTTAGCAGATCCTTGTACCCATCAAATCTTGTCAAATCTACAGCTCTTCCAACTGCAATCCCCTGCATGTGTACCTATGAAAGAAATACAACCTATGAGATATTAAATTTAATAAAAGGGAATCAAATTCCCGATTTTACTCCTGACTTAAATTCCGATGTTTACTTTTGTACCACCTGAAAATAAGGAATTAAGTTCCTTGATAAGGGGAATCTGTCGCCTACCTACTACCTATCAACCTATGGAATTAAATTCCTTCTTGAAAATATGAACTAACAAACCTCTCTACCAAACACACCCTTATTGAATATTATTATTTTTTCATAATACTATTTCTGTAACTATAGTAATTCTACTTCCAATCCTTCTAATTTCTTAGCAAACAGCAGAATATGAATTTAATTCTTCATGTAACTTGATTTCTTAATAGAATATTAAACACTTTAATAGAATTCTGAAATTCAATTATGTGCAGCTTAATTCCTTTTTTGTCAAATTAATTTCCTATTCCTCAGACTCCTGTTTAGTAACCGTGCCCTAAGAAATGAAACCTGATGTATACACCCCAGAGTTGCATTTATTCGGACAGAGAAACCGACATTCTATACAAGCCACGACGACACAAGAATCTCTACAACATCAAGCGGGGCCCAAGTTCAACATATATTCCACATATATGACAGTTTAGAATATCGACATCCATATCCATCTGTCCTAGGATCCTGTGGAGCTAAAGACCTAGCAGGAGCACCGAAAGTACTAAAACTACTTTTAAGAGTCAAAAAATCAAGACCCACCTTTGTGCAACTTCTGATTTGTCTACTTTGCAACTCCTGAGGAGATCTCACACTTGATTTCTCTGCATCACAACTCACAGAAGGATGATCAGTTCGATTAACATTTGATGGCTCAGAGTGCTGATCAGATTCAGCATCCAGGGACGGAACTGGTTGACTGTCTCCAATGGTTCCAGACACCGCAACCATGGGTGAAGTGTCTTCTACATTGGAATTGCCAACTAGCTGAATACCAAACAGCCTACAGCCATTCCCAGAGCTCTGCCTCCTTTCTCCAAAATCTTTATTAATAGAAGGTGAGAAAGACTCGGTTGCAGCTTCGACTCGATTGGACCAGTACATTGTGTTGCTGGACATGTTCCCACTAAAACCAAGCGGACTGGATTTTGAAGCAGAGTTAAACTTGGGTGACGGATAGAGTTCTTGTCCACGCTGTGGATCACAATATGAGAATGCAGAAGGAGGTTCCAACGGATGTTTCCATGTACCTAAACAAATTTTTTAATAAAGAATCAACATCACGGCAGAATATGAGAAGAATGGCCAGAGAAAAACAAGCATACCAAGTACAGAAAGATCTGAAGATGGTGCCGGTAAAGCAGAAGGCCTTGTCCGCTTGTTCCTTTGCGTAGGTTGAGAATTTGGGGGAGGAGTTGCCACAAGTGGCTCCAGTTCCCATGGGGACACTCTATCAGGTCGCAATATTGATGACGGTTCATCCCATTGAACCTGAAGACAAGCGTAAAAACACTCAGAATAAATTATTCATTAAAAGGCAACACAATTAAACCTATCAATAAACCAAAATCTAAACATATGTTTTAGAGGACACCTTATTCAATGGAGCCATATAATTTTTTACTTCAATATTCCTCAAAATAAATAATATACATTTTGAGGAAGAGCAGTGAAAGGAAATCCCAAGGATAAGGTTGTGTTTGATATCGTTTTTGTTTTGAAAATGTTTCTGCACGTCTTTTGAGGCAAAAAAATGAAGACGGTTTCGAATTAACGTATATAAATTCTTTGGAAACGGAAATGGAAACAGAAACGAAGGCAAACGATCGTGTGCACGGTTTTTTTAAAACAGAAAATTGTTGAAAGTTTTCCCTTTTCCGTTTTCATTTCCTAGGATTTTTAACTTTTCTTTTTTAATGAGAGAAACTTTCATTCATTAATTAATCAATTAAAAGGACAAAAGAACAATGCATCCTCCCATAACAAAGGAAAAAACAATGTAAAAAGGAAAGAACAATTCAAAGATAATTATGAACACAACACAATATAAATTTTGAACACTAATTTCTATCTATTTTCCTAACACATCCTTCCAATTTAATATGATCAATTGAAAGGGAATATCCTTGAATGCCTTATCCGTCAAAGCCAATAGTGAAGCTAAAAATTTGGCCTTCTCAAAGATATCTGCTACCTCCATCTCCTTTTCCTCAAAGACTCTAGAAGTCCTCTCCATCCATATAACTTAACACGTGTTATCAAAAACATACCTAAACAACTTTCACCTTTCCTTAGACTCAAACAAATCTCTGAAAAAACACAACCAAACACAACTTTATTTATTCATATTAGAAATGGGCTCCAACTATTTCTTCGTAAGCAAGGAGAGGTACTTCTTTTGGTTTGACCTTTCATCGATAACTGATCAATTACAAGGAAAAGAGGACAACATCATTCCCAAAAAAATTACCATTCCTATTTTCATACTCGAAATATAATCATTTCAAAAACACTCCCAAATGGGGCCTAAACTTTCCTCATAAACTACAAGTTACCCACTTTCTACACGTTTTGAGACCATGCCTCCCCACCCGCCACCCACCACATAACTTAACACGTGTTTTCAAAAACATAACTAAACAAAATTCACCTTTCCTTACACTCGAACAAATCTCTCTAAAAACACAACCAAACACAACTTTAGTTATTCACATAAGAAATGGGCTCCAACTATTCTTCGCAAGTGAGATGAGGGACTTCTTTCAGTTTGACCTTTCGTTGAATACTAATCAATTAAAAGGAAAAGAGGACAACACTATCCCCAAAAGTTACCATTCCAATTTTCATACTCAAAACATAATCATTACTGCAGCTAGAAACCACCGTGGTAATATTAAAAGAATTGCAAAGCCAAAATCCAGAACAATTGCAGGCCGACTCTGAAACATTTTAAAAGGAAAAGATACAATCCACATTTGCACCTAAAGCATAACACCCGACGATTTAAAAAAGCCTTTTTTTTTTCCGCCCTTGAATACCCTCTGAAAAAGCTTGGCAGATAAACTACTGTCCTAATTCTTCCGACTTATTCTTTCATAAAGCAAATTGATGCAACACTAACCAAAAATATTTATATAGAGAGAGAGTGAAAAATCAACTTTTATTGATGAACAAATGAAGATATAATCAACTAGGAAACCCTAGCCGAGGCAGTATTCCAGAGGCTACACAATTCTACCACGTGTAGCTTATTCAACAAACAATCCCCCCGCCCAACTCTCTGTCATCAGTTCCCAACCTCAATTTTTACTACCAGAATTTCTGACCACTAGTAACTCTGCTAATTAACCAAACAAACTGAATCCTATCATAAACCCAGCCCCCCACCCAAAAAGACACACACAGACACACACTCGTCCTCCATGTGAGTGCCAGGTGACTGCAGTTGAGTGATGTCATGACCACCTCCTTCCCATTTCAAACACCACAATACTATTCTTCCGATAAAAGACAGGAACTGATGAACAACATTAAATACTAATACAAGAAAGCCTCCAATTGCAACTCAGATGGGAAAGTCTGCTCTAGAAATTGTAGAGTATGGCTGCTATTGGTGTGTTCAGTGATATAACATTTAGTGGGACATGTACTACAAAAAATGCAAGGACTTTAAAGGGAAGAAAATGACTAATTTGGTGATTAAGCACCACTACATCTCTCGTTTTCAGGATCAATAACCGTTTATCATATTAAAACAGGCTTAAACTGGCTATTTTTGTAAACTTGAGATCTGGCTTTGTTCCCGAGCTTTCCTTGCCCGTGTCTATGACATATTAGGGCAGTACGATATCATGCCTTTATAATAAAGGTACTATAAATCATTTCAACCAATTCTCATCATCCAACATCCAACAACGTAACAGAATAATCTTCAAATTGATACTACCAAATCCATTCAAACGACAACACAATAGCATGATTTAAAAAACAAAAAACAAAAAAAAAAAAAAAAGGTCTAAAGTTCAAACTACTCTGCTTTTCTTGGACAAGGTCAGAGTAGAATATAAGAACACTGAAGTAGGATGGAAACCTTTAGGGATCGCCACTCAGAATCTGCCCATCCAGATGTTGTTTTGTCTCCCACACCAACAATTGTACCACTGAACCTGCGGTGGGATTCAAATACGTGAGAATACATATGATGTTGATAACTTCCTTTTGAAATTTTAGAATTATTAAGTCAAACAATTCACCTTCTCTCCGGCACTTCCTCTCCCTCAAATCTCATCTTGAATCTCATGCCCACTGAGAGCTTGTGACTACAAGCCTCAAGGTACTTGTTAACACTAACAAGAAACTCAGACCGACTTGTCCTGATAAAGCATGAAGCAAGTTCAGTAAAATAACTTGACGAAGCAACAACCGTACCATTTTTATTTATTTATCGAAGCAAATGAGAACAGTTAAACTTTACAATACATATCTGGAAACATAATTAGAAGAGGGGAACATTAAAATTGGTTGAACTTCATCGTAAAATTCATAAACAAAAAGGAGGAAACAGGTTATAAAACTAATACTTGGAGTACATATTAACGCCAGTAGTCAACATCACTCAACAAAACCTTCTAAGTCTTCCCCTTTCTTATTTGCTCCATTGCAACTAAAGTTGAGATCTGAAAATGTCTCTTTCTTATTTGCTCCATTGGTACTAAAGTTGAGATCTGAAAATGTCTCAATACTATTAGGAAGAGATCTCATTCCAATAAACAATTATAGAACTATCCTAAATCCACACAAAATTTTGGCTTATTTTAAAACACTAAAACCGTACCCAAGTCAAAAGCCACTATCTTTAGTTTTTATTGTTTTTTTTTTCCCCCTTTCTAACATCGTAAATTGGGTCTCCAATATAAGATTTCTTTTCCAACTTACCGAAGCCTAATCCCTAAAAACATTAGATTAGATGACAAAATAAAGATTCAACATTATGGAGCAACTTATCCAGATATTTTTGGGTCTTTTACTGAAGCAGAAAATACAAGACCTTGGCTTGTAGAAGACAGAGAAGAGTGTTCCCGTGGAGATGGCATGAGATGCTGTGGCTAGAACTCCAAGATGCATGCTGTGACTAGAAATAACAGAAGATGGCATGTTGCTTGGCTGCCTCATGAGTCTCCTTACTCCAACACGCAGCTCTCCATTTTCACCCCTGGAAAACGACTAGTATGTAAACTAAACTGAAATAATCTAACGTAGTAACAATTGTCCTTCTCTTGCAGATGAGAGCTGTTGTCTTGAGAAAATGGAACTTACCTTAAAAATATAAATGCATCGCCAGCTACTAATTTTTTGGAACTAACAAAAACACTCCACCCAGTAGTGAGTAAGTGACGTCTAGGTTGCCCTGCAGTCAATAGTTTCAAGATCAATAATATAGAAAATATACGAACTCACCATCGTCATTTTAGAAAAGGAAAAGGCATTACGACAATCAAAAAACTCATTGATGCATGACAGCAGAAAAAAAATACAAAAACGCCACCACACAGATGTTTGGGCAATTGACTTCTTAGGAAAAAGAAAACGACAGGAACATGGACTTGACCTCCATATATAGTTCACCAACTTTCCACGACCAGTAAGTGTAACAGTTCCTTGAAAAATAAAATGAAAGATGCTAGTGCCAATCATGACTTGACATCCACCAAAGAAAATGAACCAAACAAAGGTACAAAAGGTGGCACACACCAGAAACTACCAAAACTTAGCATTGAACCTAATGCAAGGGTGACTCAGAATTTTGATATAATTCCCTCAAGGTCCAATGGTACTCAGTACACAAGTCAACGAAGAATACTAGACCTCGAAATATATGACGAAAGTGCCATTCAGTGCCATGTAAATCAGTTGCAACCAATTCCTGCCATGGTGGCTGCTGCGACATATCCTGAAAAGGGATAGAGAATAATAAATAGGGTTTTACAAAATTTAAAAACACAGCATCATACAAACAAGAAGACGAATAGCTAAAACTTGAAAGCTACCAGTGGTGGCAAACAATCATCTGCATGCCTCCGGAGGACAGAGAATCCACCATGGGTGCTGGTGTCAGAAGCAGTAAGTGTCTTGCAAAATGAATGTACAGTGCACCTCGGAAGTTCTGGGAGAGAAGGATCAGGGCTCGTAACCTCACGTTGCTGCTCCGGGAAATTCAGAGTAATCAAATAAATAAGACTCAATTCTCTCTTTTACTCTTATTTCAAGTGGTTCTAGTGTCTAAATGCTCAAAACAAGATCCTTATTGATTTGTTTTTTCCGAACGCATTTTAGGCTTTTACACTATTTAAATATCACAGAACATTTTCAATTTACATTTCAACCAAAAACATTTCCAAACATTCACTTATTTCCAATAAAAAAAAATTACTAAAAAAAACTCCAACGCCAATTGGTGTTCAAATGAGCCATAAATCAATTCACATTTGACTCTGAAACTCATAGACCTCAAACGACTCGAAGGAAGAGAAAAGACTCACATCTGGATCAGGTAATAGAGTAATCTGTGCATAAACTTCATCTGTTTCCACTTCCGCCTACACTCCATTAAAAGTAAAACTGAGTAATTATCACATGAAAAAAGCCACCCACTCAAAAAGATTAATCACAGAAGAGCATAGTTAGTGACATGGAAAAAAGTACCCGAAGCTGAACATTAACAACTTCACAAAGAATTTTAGATGGTAGATTAAATGAAGGCATTTGCTGCTCTTGTCCCTGATGCATTGATGCTTCCAACTGCATAAAATAAATATCTATGTTGAAAAAAAGGATACTGGTAGAGTAAATAAAATTGAACATATACACCAAAAACAAGAGTAAATCTTCAGACCTGAAACAAATCCATAATATCTTTTGAATATAGACTTCAACAATACTTTCTCTTTCCAGAATACAATCCCGATCTTATTGAATAATTTATGGTTGTAACTTGTAACGCTTCTATAGCTTCTTTTTTTTTTTTTTTTTTTTTTTTTTTTGATAACTTCTATAGCAATTTTAAGAAAACAATTAGAAAGAACACATAGTATCTAAGAAAAACTAGAGGGGACAGATAATGAAATAAAGCTTAAACGTACCTGTTCCATGTGACCCTGTGGAAAGTAATACACTCGCTCTCTTTCACGAGGAAGGGTGACAAGGGGTCCAGCACATGCATGCCACAATTCTCTGTACAAAGCATCATTAGGCTTCCCTGTGATGAAAATTATGGAGTTAGACTAAACAAAGAGATTCAATGCAAAAGCAAAAACAGCAGCCTTTGGGCTTGTGACATGCCATACATAACAAGCTACGAGTGGAAATGCTTATCTCCATTATCAGATGTAAGGACATGAAATTTGTAGACAGCAATAACACAGATCGACGAATACCACTAAAGCAGACAAATAACTTAGGGCACACCACAACATCTGGCTACCATACTAATATGCTATATAAAATTTACCTACCACAGTAAGTTACCAGAGGACGCTAACTTGTCTAGATTATTAGTTTATCCATGTGAGAATTACAAGTACTGAACTTAAACCTGAGGCAGAGTAACAAGTGTCAACAGTTTGAGCTTGTTAATAGTTCCCAACTCATCACTTCCCATCATCAGCGAAAAGTTAGAATTTATTAATAACTTCAGAGCAAGTTAGAATACCCTAAAGGCCCGTTTGGTGCGCTAGTTCCAGATGGTAAAATACCATCTGGATTCAAAATCTCAACTCTACATCAAACTTTCCCTCTCTTCCATTTTTAGAAAACTCAAAATTTAAAATTCTATAACTTTCTCATTTAAAATCAAAATGAGATGGATTTTATGTCAAAATGCTCGTATCGACAAGACAAATAAGACAAGATCTATTTTGCATACATTTTTCTGAACAAATTTTAAATTTTTGCACTATTTTCTATATCATAGAAGTTTTTTAAAAGTTTTCCCCCCAAACACACATTTCCAACTCAACTTTCAAAACACCATCTCCAGATGTCCCCCCAAACGGGCCCTAAAGACCTAGAAATTCCAGTATTCAGTTACTCTGAACCTTCTCTAAACTTACTGAGTGAACAAGTTTGTCCATTTTCAATTTCAAACATACAAGGCTATAAGTCCAATGCTTTCTCTAGCGTGTACAGTTAGTTTTGAAAACGTGGCAGTATTCCAAAATTAACATTAATCTTTCCTTAATAGTCCAACAAGAAACTTCCTGTTGCCAGAGACGTGGAAGATTTACTTTCCTAAATGTCAAAAGAATGGTGCCTTGAGCAGAATTTTCTTCGACGGAAACGCATCATCAACCAAATTAAATATTCGAAGCTCAATCACAAGTCACAACAAACATATGCAAGTATAAAATCATCACTCAATAAACATCATAAATACACACAAATGCTTAACCAATAATTTCCACCATATGTATACTTCAACAACATTACATCAAATTACACGCAAACAAAAGAACCAAATTCTTTGCAAAAATACGAAAAAAACCCAATGGAAGGACAAACAAAAACCTGGAGGGGCTCCTTTGGAGGCATGATTCGTAGCAGAGAAAGCCATAGCGAAAACCACGCAAAAATATCTTCACCAAACACTCAAATCTGTTCCAATACCATACGGAAAGCGAATATTAAAACAAGTTGTTTGCATTAACCGAGACAACCATCAACTACCTAGTAACCCATTAATTCTCCCACCGAACCAGACCAAACCCATTAACCAAAACCCAGTCAATATCAATGCAAAAGCAACATAAACGGCCTCCAAATCGGATCGCTAAAATCATCTCTAGTTACTTTTGTATCAGTGCAATCCGTTTTGTGCCTTACATGCAACCAAAAGAAATTAAAAATAAATAAAAGTTTGCCTTTAGAAGCTCTAACGCCAATTCATGAACAATAAAGAACAAACCTTTTTTTTTTCCCCAATTCAGTAAATTAGCTCTTTCTCCTACTTTTTCTTTCTACAGAGAAACAAAAAAAAAATTTTAATTAAACTAAAAAATAAAAAAACCGAAAACACATTTCACATTTCGCAGGGGTTTTGATCTTTGAACGATATGAAACATTTCATCGAAGCCGAAATTGAACGGAAAATAAGGGGAAAATACCCAATCAAATCCTCGCAAATTCTTTAACAATTCTCCGGATCCCATGAACTAACCACCAAAAAAAAAAAAAAAAAACCTATCTTTTCCCTGGTCGAGAAAAAAACACATCCTATTTTCTCACCAACCAAACACCACTGGATCGCATAGATTTTCCACCATAAAAACCATGGACTAAACAACCAACACCAAGCATAAACAGTAAACACCAAAAAAACACACGGAAATCAAAAACAGAAAGCTGGAGCATTTATCATCATCATTACCGAAGAAAACCGAAGCCAGACGACGACTGACTGACTGGCTGCGATGAGAGAGAGAGAGAGGAAAGAGAAAATTCGGAATCGGGAAATGAATTTGGGATTTGCCGCGAGAGATAGGAAGGGGAGAGAGAGAGAGAGAGAAATGGAGATTTTTGGATTTGGTTCGGTGTGCGTATGGGGGGTTGAGGATCCGACGACGACGATGATAAGGTCGTGTTTGTTTGAAACCGACACGACCCCTTTTCTGCCCCTGTTCTTTTTTCTTTTTTGTTTTTTCACGAACACACGCTCTCTCTTACTCTCTCTTTCTCTCTCTAGCGTAGACCATAGATAGAGGGAGAGTATGTACTTCTGTTCTGTATTTTTTGGCTTTTTTTATTTATTCTTATATTATATCCATTTATAATATTTTTAATATTTAATTAATGAAATAATAAATTCTTTTTGTCTGTGTCAATTGGGGATAGACTTTGGACCGGCGATTTTTTTCCGACACAAAAGAGAGAGAATGGGCGCGTGTTACTCTCTCTCTCTTAATAAAACGAATTATTATTTTTTTCCAACACAACGGAAAACTTTTTTTTTAATTTAAACTCTATGCAAAGTAAATTATAAAATTATCACTAGATTATCATTATTATTTAAATATCAAAAATATGATATAGAGGTACTTGTTGATATGAGTCTACAATTAATTTTACAATTGATTTTACTATAAAGGTTTCGACAGTGAAGTTTTGAATCCCTCATTTTAAATTTAAAAAAATTAATAATAATAATAATAAAGAGGGCTTCACCAACTTAAAAAATAAAAATAAAATATGAATTTCTTTTAATTCGGATTTAAACTCCACACATTTAATGAAATCAGGCATAAAATTACATTTAAACTATTAATATTACCTAAATATCAAAATATGATATGAAGGTATTTGATGATATAGTGTAGAGATAATTTCACAACTGACTACACCACAAAAATATAATATTTGAATTCTCTCATTTTAAGTTACAAAAATAATAATAATAATAGAGTGGACTTCACCAACTTAAAAAACTATGAAATATGAATTTCTTTTTATTCGGATTCAAACTCTATACATTTTGATAGCGTCATATGTGAAAGTACCACTAAACTATTTACCTAAATACCAAAAACATGATTCAGAGGTAGTTGCTAGTATAGTTTAGAGGTAATTTCACAACTTACTCCACAACAAAGGTGTAGAATTTAAATCTCTTATTTTAAGTTCCCCAAAAGATGATAGTAATAATAACAGTAGTAGTGATAGAGAGGACTTCATCAACTAACATAATATTTGAGTTGTTATTTTTTATTGATTAGTCTTTAAACAACTATCAAATCAATTCAAAATTTAAGAAGATTTCATTTATTAATAAATATGATCACTAATTGTCACATAAATTAATATTTAAAAATTGAATTAAAATTAGTATATACTATATATATTATATTACTAAAAAAGGCTCAATTTTGATCATCAATCAAAAAAAAAATCCTTGAAAAAGAGTAAAGAATAAATTTCAAGAGACACTTTCTCCCATAAGAGAGAGAATCAATAAATAATATTTCTATGAAAATAATTAAAATGAATAGTAAGATTTTAAAATATTTTAAAATAAACAAAATGACAAATTATTAAGTAAATCTCATGTTTATAAATCATAAATAAAATAATTTACAAGATAAATTTGTTTTTTAATATAAATATTTTAAAATTTTGCTACTTACTCTAAATAATTTTTAAAAACAACTATTGACTTCTTTCTCCCAATTTTTTTATCAATTTTTTTTCACATTTTCTTTTAATTTTCTTTCTTGTATTGTTTAGAATTGTGAATTTGGTACATACTTAAATATCCTAATATAAATTTAATATTTATTTTTTTGAGGAAAATATCCTATATTTGATGATGTCGAAAAGCATATTGTTTATCTCTAAACAAACCCAAAATAATTAATTTCTAAATAAACCCAAAATACTAGTGTAATTATGGATTTTTTTTTTCTTTACTTGGCAACTAAATTTTAATTAAGAAAATACCCTTGAGAAAAATAAATTAATAAGGAAAACCAGTCAAAAAAATAAATTAACAAGGGTAATAATAATGTATAAAAATTTAGAAAAATCTACAAAAAGGAAAAAAAAGTAGAGATAGAAAGTCAAGAGGTAGAAAACAATGATCCAATGGGTGCCCTGAAATCCCTACAAGTTCCCCTTTCTGTCCCATCGTCCACGCGCAAGAAATCCGCTTTCCTACTTCTTACATTATTATTTAATACAATAAACAAAATAATTATAATTAAAATATCATTAATTATTTTAATTGATGTCTTCTCTCACTATTGGAGCGCTGTCCCTTGTCTCACTGGCTGTCCTGTGTTTAGGTGGTTTCTCTTTAATTATTCTTTTTTTATCATTAAGTTTAAAGATAAGATCGTAATAATTAAATATTAGGTATGTTTGTGAAATTACCATCTTGTCCTGCTCTTTCTTTTTCTCAAACGTCGTACATAAGCTAGACACAAAATCGTGACTAGGGGTACCCCACACGTTCTGGGCATTGTGTCCTGTGACCTGTGGGTTTGTCGGTGGAGCCCACAGAATTTTCATTCCAACCCTTTATTTTTGGAAATATTCAATTTTGGACTTTCTTTTTTCTATTCTATTCTTTTCTTTCCTTTTTTTTTTTTTCCAACAAATTTATGATAGGAACCATATTATTTCATCGTATCTTTATGTTTCGTTTAGCATTTGAGTTTATCCCAAACTAAACTCAAACTAAATTGTATTTTTTTATCTTAATTTTTATCTTTTTCTGAAAAGTCAACAAAATTTATAACTAATTTTTGAAAAATCAACCAACTCCTACTTAAAAATTTCATCTCCAATTAATTTACCAAACGAAGGCTTAGATATTGTCACTTTAATCATTTTTTTTAATTATCATAGAAACTGTAATTTTACGCTATTAAAAGGTATTATTGTTTTCATTGTTATGTCAAAATTTTCAACGATTTGGTCGGTGAATATTTGCATTAAAAATTTACAACATATGATACATAACTACTTTCAGTTATATATCAAATCGTTAAAAAATTGATATAACTGTTAATAACAATACTTATCTATAAGTTAAAATAAAGTTTTTATCGTAAATTTTTCCCTTTTAAAAAAATATGTTAGGATTTAGGATTAAGATTTTCTATGAAATGAATAGTGGCAAGGCTTTCAATTTTGGAAAAATTTTAAAGGATGAGATCTCAAGTAATTATTTCAAAATGAAAATTTAATATACATACACACATTCCTTTTATGTAAGTTTCATAATATTGGACAGGATTTTTATTTTTTTTAGAAAATTTTAATTAATTTGTTATTGTTTTGGTAATCCTGATGCTTAAATTTCTCTTAAACAACACCATTAAAATAAATAAATAAATAACTCAAAAATATAAATTACCGCCAATTTTTCACTCATCAGATATTTCAAAACCTTTTGCTAAAAAAAATAGAGAAAATTGTAAAAAATAGTCTTTTAAATGGATATGTTTATGTTTTTAACCTTCATATTTAGATTTTTGATCATCTATACCTATTTAATTGGTGGTAAGAAAACTAAAAACTATTACAAATGGGGTCAGAATCCAGAGACCTCGTTTTTTAGGGACAACCGAACAAATCACCCCTTAAAATAAGGGTCCGTTTGGGGCATCATCTGAATATGACAAAATACTATATAGATTTCAAAATCATCTCTTTATCAAACATTCCCTCTCTTATATTTTCAAAAACCTCAAACTTTAAAAATTCATAACTTGTTTATTTCTAATCGAAATGAGATGATTTTATATTAAAATACTTGTAACAACGAGTGGAATCAGACAAAATAAATTTTGCATATTTTTTTTTTCGAACACATTTCAAATGTTTGCATTATTTTCTATAACATATAACTTTTTCAAAAATTTTTCTCCAAAACACATATTTTCAACTCAACTTTTAAAATATTATCTTCAGATATTCCCCAAAATGGACCATTAATAAGTTATATTTAAAAAAAAAAACCACAATTGGTTGGAATCTCATTTTAATAGGATATTTTTTCAATCATAAGCATTTTTTAATTATTACCGTGTTAAAATATTATAACGCATCAAGGGGGTGTAACAAGACAACTCTATGTACGTCATCATATTGGTGCAAAATAACAAAATGTAACTTTTCTCTAAATATATTACTATAATATAAAGCTCAAGTATTTTACTATTTAAAATTTTGATCTTTCTATTTTATCCTTTGTGGGCTTTTTTTATTTTTTATTTATTTTTTGGATTAAATTATTTGATACTTTTTACTCTTTAGTATAATCATTCTTTATCAATATTCTTTATCTTTTGACCCGAAAAGTTTTTACTTGTTTTCTTTTTATTTTTTACCTTTTTTCTTTTTCTTTTTAACATATTTTGCTCTTAATTTTTTGAAAAATACTTTTGATTTGCTCATTTCATTTAAAAATTTTATATCTACATTCTTTTTAAATTAAAAAAAACTTTAAAAAAATAATATACTTATATATGTAACAAACTAAATCCACAATTGTGAAGCATGCACAAAAAACTAGTATTTAAAAATAATGAAAACACAATGCAAGGGGTTGGATGATGGATTTTAAAACTTTAAAAATATTAGAATCCCAGATGATAAAAAATTATCACGGCCTTCAATTTAATTGCCAATGAGATCCAAAAATTTCCTCAAGGTTTGCAAGTTAACCTCCACTTATGAAGATTGTTGGATGATGGCTAATCAAGATCCTTGATGAATACGATTGCCTTGTCTCTGATCTCGAAACACCAAACTTGAAGATCCTTTAACCAAAAAAAAAAACCCTTGTATCGTTTTTCTCTGCGTCCTATCTGCATTTTTGGTAAAGATTGTACATACCTCTATATCCAATTATGAATATGATTTTGTCAATTCTCTATGTTTACAAATACGAATAAAAAAAAGAACACAAGGCTTAGTCTAGGATTTTTCTTAGATTAATCAAAGAAGAAATAAGAAAAAATAGAGAGAGAGAGAAAGAGAGAATAAGATGAGATTAAGCTATGGGAGCAGTGTATGAAAAAGTGTATGTTTGGTGAATGAGTTGAGTTTGGGTTGAGTTGAAATTTTTAAGTTTGAGTTAAGTTGACTTTTTAAAAAGTAGTTATAAATTTTGTTGACTTTTCAGGAAAAAAAAAAAGATTGAGATGAAAAAGTACAGTTTAATTGGAGTTAAACCCGATTACCAAACACCCTCTAGAATTCTCTTTGATTTATAGAGAGATTATAAAGAGACAGAGAGAGCTTATTTAGAGAATAAGATGAGATTAGGCTCTGGGAGAAGTGTATGAAAATGTGAAGAATTCCCCTTGACTTATAGAGGAGGCATTACGAGGGCCTAACAAATTTCCCCAAATTTTCTTCCTTTTGTTATGCTATTGTAATCAATCAATTCCCTTCTCTGTGATTTTCTAACGTAGTCCGAAACACGCCCGAGTTCATAGTTAATTAGATAAGTAATCTTCTATTTTCTTTTGATTTTGTCCAAAGTAAATTTTGACTTTTGACTTTTTAGTTTCAGTTCAATCACACATATTTTCTTATAAATAAGTTTTATTTTTTTTTCCTAAAAGTGAAATGAATCGAATTTTAAGATAAAATAAATTAAGAAAATAAAACGGAGTTTCTCCTTGAGTTGACTATAGATGTCCTATGAGGATAATGCATACTATGATATGTCATAGACAAAAGCTTATTTAATGGAGTAATATCGAAATTACTAATCAAATAGATAGATTAATTTGATAATTATTTATATGTTATCATTTGTGCTTGTGTTATATATGTCCATCAAATTATTTTATTAGCTCACAAAAGTTCCCAATAAGCGAATCAGGATAATTTTCAGGCTACAAGATAAGTTGGAAACTGCACGTATCCTTGAAGGATATAGAAGAATTGTGCCAAACTACCCTGAGGTATGTTGAGCACAAGACAAGGGACTATAGGTGCAAATTTTAATTTATCGGGAGATTTCGATTCTTTAAATCTAAATAAGATCCATGCAATCAACTAATTATTTTGAAAATAATCATTAATAGTTCTGACTTTAATCAATATTAAATTGGGGATAATTATCTAATAATTTGATATTAATTTTGGAAAGATCAATATTTATAAAAATAATAATTTTGACAACTTGTCTTATGAGCTTATTAATTTTGTTACAATGTACGCAATAATCTTCCGTTAAATTAGTAAGGTCCA
>JAFMPE010149685.1:0-10217 GCA_024759925.1 Ficus religiosa
AGAAATCCTTTTTTGTAGACTAGATTAGTCAAATTGTGTTTTGGCGAAAAAAGAAAAAAAAAATGTTTGCAAACATACAAAGTTGTGAAGTAGATTAATTTTGGTTCAGTCGGGGAAATGGCGGATTTTTTACTTGTTGGGGGAATTTAATCAATTACTGAAGTATTTTTCGGCTGAAAGAAAGCATCTGTCTTCACATTTACCGACTAAAATTAACTTAAAGATCTCGTATTGTTGAGAAAATCACATATTTGTTGACTAGAATAAATGGTTGATTCTTGTGCATCGTTGCTAGACATAAAAGCAGAAGGAGGAGCAGGCTTTACATATACGTGTGTTTGTGTTTGTGTTTGCGTGTGTGGTGTGTCTGCAGAATTTTGCTTCACGTGATAGAATTAATAATGAGATCTCTTTGGTTATTTAATATTGTTTTGATTACAGATTCTTGTCATTTTCTGTGGGACGGGTTCGGTAAAAGTGACTACGATCCGATATATTGCTAGCCAGATTGTCAATAAAGACACTTTAACTGGTCTCATTTTGGTATTACAAAGCCAGATGACAAATCAAGCTCAAAAAGCTCTTGAGGTTTTGCCATTTAAGGTTGAAATATTCCAGGTTTGTTTTCCGACATCAATTGAGAAAACAGTTGACTATTTCCGGAGATGTTTCATATCAATTAGTGATTTCTTATCAGGCTCACTTGGAAAGTAAAGATCTGTTTTTAGTTCTTTTGAAGCGAGGACTGTGCTTGTATTTCTACTGCAGAAGAAAAAGTTCAATTTAACCATGGCGAAGCTACTTTGACTTTAAATTGAGCTGCTTTCAATCTTTCGGTTTCAATTGATGAACTTTAGAAGGTCTGACTCTCACTCGTCTAACAAGATCTCATGGCTTGCTTTTGTGTCAGATTACTGACTTGCTCATTAACGTTACAAGGCATGTGATGAAGCCTAAGCACCGGTTATTGACTGATCAAGAGAAACAAAAACTCCTAAAGAAGTATAGCATTGAAGCAAAACAGGTCAGTCTCTTTTCAACAGTTACTGACATACTTGGAAGAGAAGGAACTTTTTTTATTTTTCAGCCTGCTTGTGTTTAATGTGGATAATTTTCTTCCATTCTTTGCCATTAATTATTGAAATATCATGCGAGGTTCCAAATTCTAAGAAAATAATTAGCATTTATTATACAGTGTGAAAGCCATTGGTGATTGCTTGCTTTAGATCTGTTTGGCCGTTGCTTCCTTGAAGCTGTTTTTTGGCTTCCTAAGTTGAAAATCTGCTTCTGTCATTATTTGGGTCGTTTATCAAAAGTGCTTTAACCCTCCAGAGCTTCTGGTGAATCCACAAAATATGGCTTCTCAAGAAAATTCTTTCAAGTGGAACTTTGATTATTGTAGCGGTATTTCAGTAAGACTTTAGAAACATGGTTTTAACATTTTTTTTTTATTATCTAGTGGAAAAATTAGTTATCAATTTTGTTCCATTAAGCTCTTCAAAAAATGTGATTCCAAACACTTGTCGAAAACGAGCCCTTCTAGTGACAAATAGGTAGCAGTGCCAAACAAGCCCCTCGTTTAATGCTGAAAACTAAAATTGGTGCCTAGTGGTTGTAGACTTGTTTAGCCATCTCATGTCGAGCTAGATTCAGTCATTGTTTGAATTACCTTGTTTCGACAAACTATCAAATCTTGCATACATGTTCTGTTGGATGATATCTTACATTCCCACGCTTAATGCTTTAATGTGCCAACATATATTGCTTGAGTTTAAACTGTGACTGCTTTCACAGCTGCCTCGAATGTCGAAAAAGGATGCGATTGCTCGATACTATGGACTTGAGAAGGGGCAGGTGGTAAAGATTTCCTACACTGGTGGAATTACCGACTCCTATGTCACCTATCGCTGCGTGTGGTGATTCCTTTTTTGTGCAGTTTTCACTATGTAGCTGACTGTTGAAAATGTATTAACCGTGTTTTTTGTTTCAGAAATCAGCACTTTTTGAGCTGTAACTATTGGTAGATATTTCTGGTCCTTTTTACCCTGCTCGTTTGGATCTTTTGTGGTCTACATATTCCCCAATCGGGTGTATTGAAAATGTGAAATGGAACACGGAGGATGGTGAAGTAAAGCAGAAGTCTTTTAGAGACTGGATTTATATAACATCCTTAGAAGAATCATGTTATTCCGCCCATAAAGATTGTCATTTTGCCTTTCAAAGTTTTCTGTATTTTAGTAAGCAAAACTTTTTTTGTTGTTCACGTATAGAAAATTTTCGTTTGCTCTTGTTTAAGAAGAAGAGGATGTTTGTTTGTCCGGTAAAGTTTGCTTTCATCTTTCTCCCAAGTCAAAGAGGAATACGTTTATAATTTATTAGCATGAATGACACTAGTGGTTTCTATATGTGCACGAGATCATCGACATTTTCACGACATTTTTCATAGTTTGAAGTCGGGAATGATATTTCTTTTTGGAGTATCTGTCGAATGCCCACAATGTTAAAAAATATCTTTAATATCCGTGAATATCTGTGAATGTCCAGGATATTTTTAGATATTTTCACAAAATATTCAAAACCTTGGGGAATTTTTTTTCTTTCAAAAATTTCAACTTCGTCATACATTTCATTTTTTTTTTTTTTATAAATATGAATAAAATGTAATAACATGTTACACAAGGTGAAGATCATGGTTGTAAGATAGCAAGTGAGGGTATTGGGTAATTGTAGCTTATAAGAAGATGTGGTATGAATCGGATGAATCAAACTGATGAGGATTTGTCTTGTGTTTTGATTTCGTGAGCTTAAGAATCAAGTAAAGTTCATACAATTATCCTTCTTATGGTTATCAAAAGATGTCTAGTTTAAAAGTACAAAATCGAGACAATATTTTTGATATATTGGTATATCCTCCACCATAAATTGATATTGATACGTCATTGTATACCTATTAAGATTACTCATCAAATTGAACAAATTAACAACTTCCAATTTGTAGGTTAATATTTGATAGAGACCAAGAAATATACATGTAAGACATTACAATTACCTCTAAAACCATTCAAGATTAATATCTTGACAAATGTATTGTTTGTATTAAATAAGGATTGACACCTATCTAATGTTTTCCAACTTATTATAAACTTTTTTTGGATTAAGTACACTCAAAAATTATGTGTATTCTTTCATGTTAACATTTAATTTTATGTATCATATTATATTGTAGTATATTATTTCTAATGATTAATAAGTATGTAATATCATATTGAAATTATAATTATTACTTAGTTATTTTGTTTTACTATTACATCATACAATAAAGCTCTCACATTTGTTTAAAAAATATATTATTTTTGTTATAATATTAGTTCAAATAATGCAATATTGATTTTTTGATATTTTGTAAAGTTTCAAGCAAAGCTATTAATTTTTCTTTGAGTATCCATTTTTTTAGGGATATCTGTCGACATCGATATTTCCATCGACATTATCCATAAATCAAAATCCTGACAACTCTATCGACATTGACATTTTCATCATTGGTTTCTATCAAGGTGTGATGTCGCTTATGGATTAAAGTTTCCATTTGACACTCTATTTTGAACCCATTTTTTGGAAAAAAAAAAAAAAAAAAAAAGACCGTGTTTCCTTTACAAAAATTTGAATTTCTTGTTTCAATTATGGATTTGAAGCTAAATCTAAACGGGACCGAAGTGTGTTGCAGGAGGTTTCTTTTGGGCTAATTATGGGGCGTGTCTAAAAAATGAGACGTGGATTGATAATTGTTACACCTAAAAAAGTTTTTGCAATAAATACCTTAACGATGACATCATTTTTATAATATTTAAATTAAAAAATTAAACAACAAAATATTAATATGTTTGCTCCTCTTTCTCTCTCATATCGAATTTAAAAATAATATTTTTATACTGTAGGTGAAATTATACCTATCTTGCTCAAGCAAATAAAAGCTACTTTCTTCAAGTAAAAGTCTAAAATTCTCTTCCTGAAATTTATCCAAATCGAGTACTAAAATTTATACTCTTTAGGTAAGGTAAATCCTAAATTCCCTACAAAAAATAATTTAAGATTTAATCTACACAAACTATAGTTACGAGACTATGATGTATTTCAAAATTTAAATCATATACTCATACTTAAACAATTAGATCTAATTAAAGTTTTAAATCCGATCTTATCTTATTAATTTATAAAAAGTTTATCTTTTAAAATAAATATTTTTATAAAAAATACCCCATAATTTATTTTTTAAAAATTTCCTTTTTTTTTTTTGGCACCCCTGCAGCCTAGGCAGGCCCTGCAGCACCCAGGGGGTGTGCCTTGGGCTGCAGTGGCCTGTTTCAGTTCTCCAAAAAAATCCTTTGCTTTGCATAAATTTTGAAAAATCATATCTTTCAAATCGTCGAGAATTTGACAAAACTTTCTTTACAGAATATGTTATCTAAATTTATCATGCTTATGGCCAAGTCTAATTTTTACCATAAATACTTCGTTTTTGTCAAAAATCCGAAACTTGATAGTTTTTAACAATTTTCACCGAATCACAAAATTTCGCTTTTGGAAAATTTTGAAATTCATACATATACACCATAATTCAATGTTCCATAGTTTTCTAAATTTTCTTAATAGTTTCCATCTAATAGAAACTAATTTAAATTTCCAAAACTCTTAAGTCTTAACGAAATGATTGAAGTTCAAAATCTTCTATTTAAGTTCGATTTCTAAAAGTTCCATACTACCCATAACATGAACATAGTTATAATAAAAAACTCTATATTGTCAAACCACTAATTATAGAAATTTTGACAATATTTCTACTTAAATATTAACCCATTAAAATTTTAAACTAAAAGTGCATTAACTAGAATTTCGGATGGAAAACTACCTCGACGATCATAATTTCCGCTGGAAAATGGAACTAGAACATCTTTGGGATGAACTTCTTGAAGGGACTTGAAGGATTTCTTCAAACTATTAAGAAGCCAGGAAGGTGTTTGGGGGGTGGGAAAATGGGAAGGAAATTTTTTGAATGCTAAAAAAATTTTTCTTAAGAAACTTAAAGAAAACTTAAAACTATCTAGAGAGAACTTCTAGAGAGATTTTCGAGAGAGAGAAACTCTAGAGAGAGAAGAGAATGAAACTTTTTGTTGTGAGGAAAAATGGGTGGAGGTGATGCCTATTTATAGGCAAAGCTTAATGACACTTACTGTAATTAACCAAGCTTAATCTTGATTAAACAAGATTTACGTCACTTGTATAGCTCTAGATTTTAATTTAATTATAGACTTTTTACGTGTGTGGAAGAAGAGATAAGATAAGAAGATTGGGTTAAATCTCATCCATTGATCAAAGTACTATTTAATCCCTAGCCATTTGATCTAAAATTTCTTATTTTCTAATTTAAGATAATGGAAGATAATTCCTTGATGTTATCTTTAACAGATAATTTCTTAGACTGTTATCATGGCATAATGTTATTTTTCCATTAACTTCTACTAATACAATTCCCAAAATCCCATATTGTCAAAAAGTTAGGCAATATTAATTTAGCATGTAAAACTTATCCTATAAGGCTTTTTACTCAAAAAGTAGCTCAGTAAAAATTTCATCTGATGTCAAGACTTATCCACTAAGTTTTCATACTGAAAAAGTAACTCAGTAAAAATTTTATCTGACATCAAGACTTATCCACTATGTTCTCATACTGAAAAAGATAAGCTGTTTAAATTTTATCTGTGAAAAGTCAGACAATCCAATATTTATCTGACTAAAAAGTTGATGTCAAATCCTTGATACTGCATTTTTATATGCAAAAAAAAAAAAAAAAAAATTCATGTCTATAACACTCCAAAACTGCTAATTCCCATATTGCTAAAATTGTTGAAATACTGTATTTGGTGTTTTGACAACTTTCATACACATGCATCAATTGGTCACTTTTTTGCTATTGAAACCTTTTTGAACAATAATATGTGACCTAAGCTAAACTACTATATGATAAAATTAATAATTGTCACGTTACAAAAATTCATTTCATAACTTTAGGTTAAAATTATAACCTAAACTTTAATTTACGTAAGGAATATTGATGAATTAACTTATTAATTCATAATAATTCCTTATAAAAAATTTGGGTATTACAACCTCACCACCAAACGCTGCCACCATTATCATGTCCAGAGGTCCGTTTTCGATGCTGCTTTCGACCGGCATGGAGGAGATTTGATGGTCTCCAGATCTCGCCGTTTTCTTCTCGTGACAGATCTTCGGTCCAGCAACCTCACCATTAGACGTCGTCGTCGTCGTCGCCACCACCGCTGCTATCTCTCTCCATTTCGATGCTAGCCGTATCTAATCTCTTGTGGTCATTGGTGTTAGACATTAGATCCATTGCTTCGGTCTTAGATCTCGTGTGCAAAAAGATGTTCTGTTCTGATTATTATTATTATTATTTGTTTTACTGTTTCTATTTGTGTGTTCTTGTGATGATTTGTTTTTTGTTTTTTTGGGAATTTGGTTGAATTTTTAAGGATTACAACGATGAATTCTAGTGTTTTTCTAACATTCCAATGATGAAATTCAAAAATTTTTGTATTTTGTGAATTTTGTTGAATCTTAGTGTACATGGATTATGACTTTTGTATGGATTTTTGTGAAAATGTGGTAAAACCTGGTATTTGTTTTTAATACTTCGGTGATGGAACCCAAAAAATCAGACAAAATTGGAAGTTTCCGGTCAGTAACCAGTTTGTTACCAAGTTTCCGGTCGGTAACCAACTAGTTACCAACTGGTTACTCGCTGGCAGAGGTGGTTGCCCATCAGTAATCACTTGGTTATCTGTCAGGGGGTGGTGGTTACCGGTTGATAACCAACTGGTTATCAGTTGGTAACCAATAGGTAACTTGCTGGCGGTGGTGGTTATCAATTTGAAACCCATCAACGGTCGGTAGCTAATTGGTTACCATTTGGTAGCTAATCGGTAACCCGCCGATGGCAGTGGTTATCTATAGAAAACTCACCAACTGGTTACTCATCGGTGGTCGATAACCAACTGGTTACCATTTGGTAAACCCCTGGGTTACATCATGGATACTAATTAATAATGATAATTGATAATTTAAATAAATAAATAAGTATTTATAATGTCATTTATGAATTTTTTTTTTATAAGAGTTGTTTTTTTTTCTGTGTGGCAAAATCAATCGAAGGCATGATTTTGTGGCATTTATAAAAAATGCCCGCTGTTTTTCAACTTTTATGGCCAAATAAAGGGCACTGTTTATTCATATCAGAATTGTATTAAACTAATGGTGTGTTTGCAAACGTCATTCATTATATATTGTATTCCAATATAATGCAATGTGTATTTAGGTATCTTATATTCAATTTCAATACAAATATATTTGAACAATGCACTAACTCATTTACTATTTATCAATTCTATTTTTCTATCTATTTAAACTAATCATATCACATACTCTATCTATCTTTTATTGATATACATTAAAATGATTATTTAAATATAAACAATACAAACATATATTATATTTGAATACAACGTATAAAGATGACATCTAAACGCATATTGTTCTCCACATATTACCTTAAAATATAATATAAAATAAATGCCCATTCTGAATGGACCACAAGAAAAGGACTAACTTATGATAAAGAATATGATATGATTAGAATTATATATTAATTGTAGGGTATTTTTCATGTACTATAATAAAAATCTCCCAAACATTCATACAAAATTTGCTGCCGTATATTTTAAGAAATGACGCGACAGCTTATTGACCAACCTTTTGCCGTCTTCAACAATAGAACAACATGTTTGTATTTTAGAATTTGCGTTGCCAAAAATGAAAACATACAATAATTTTCTTTTTCAATATGAAGTCATATACAAAATTTGCCGGCTTTTAGCAACAAACAACATTCCGTTTTTTGATTAAAGTTTTTCAGTGAGAGTGAGAACTGTGGGCTAAATTTTAGCTGTCGTTCAAGATACAAAAACTACGGGTTTGTTTGGTGGAGTAGTTTGAGTTGAGATTTTTAAGTTTCAATAGTAAATTTTTTTGAATTTTCAAAAAAGACAAAAAAGTTTTGGAAAAAAAACAAAAATTTTTTGGAAAAAAAACAAAAAAAAAGTTTGACTTGAATGGTTCAAACTCCCCCTACAAGTGGGATTGTGGTCTGCCGGAATTACATGTCGTTTACCTTTTGGAGAGATGTCTGCTGCCGTTCGGGCTCTTTAACAATTTGCTTTGTAGGCTTGTACATTATGTTCATATCTGTCAATTTCACATTTGTAAATGAAAATGACATCTCGTTGGTATTTTAGAATTTGTTGTACCAAACGCTTAGTGGTTCAATTTCAAGGATCTAGTGTTAGTAACCAAAAAAAAAAAAAAAAAAAGATTTTGAGTTAAATAATTTTTTTAAGAAGTTTTTTGATACATGATTGAAGTTTTTAAAAATTAATTAAAATATTTTTTTATTATTAATTAATTTTTTTAAATGATCAATTATTAATTAATTAAATCTGAAAATTATTGATTAAAAAAAATAGTTAATCTTATAGATTGGATTAGATTGGATGACTTAAAAAGCCATTTAACTTAATTTTTCAAAAAAAAAAAAAAAAAAATGTCGTTTACAAGGAGAGCGACATGTCGTGTCTCTTTTAAACCAAATTATCTCTCTCTCTCTCTCTTCTTTCTCTCTCTCAACTTCTTCCCTCTCTTTCTTCAATTCTAATCGTCCTCTCGTCTCTCTCTCTTCACTCTCATTTTCCCGATTCCCCTGATGACGAAACCCTAGGATACACAATCAGGTCAGTTAGGACACCGTTTTTCTACTCAGTTTCCCTCACTTTCTTTTCGATTTAATTAACTCACTCCGATCGTTTGCTTCCTGGATGATTTCTCAACCACTTTTTCAAAATTTCTCCGTCATTTTCAAATTTCTCAGATTTTTCTCGTATTTATGGTGATCGTGATTTGTTTTCAACTTTATATCCTCTCCGACTTTCTTTAATGGAAAAGAAAATCTAATTTGGTGGAGATTTTGGCTTGCCTAAAAGTAGCCTTTGTTGATTTCTTCATCTGCATTGCTTGATCTTCTCCATTTTGTTTAATCTGGGCTTGCTTTTGGAGTGTGCTTTGCTTTTTAAATTTCGCGACTGTCTTATATTGGAAGATAATTTTAGCACCAAGTAGTAATGTAGAATTCAAATTCCTTCTTCAGTTATTCAGCAAATTAATAGTGTTGTTAGACTTATTTATTCTTTACTTTTCAGGAAGAGCGAATTTAATTAGAAAATGTATACAAGTTAACTCACAGAATTAGGAGCTTATCCCAAAAAAAAAAAAAAAAAAAAAAACCTTAGCAATGTAGTTTTAGAATCTCTGAAGTGTACTTATGTATGTATACTGTCATCCACTTGTCATATTCTTCTAAGTGAAAAATAGTAAATTTTGTTCACTTTTCCAAACTAAGAGTGTTTATAGGGCGTTTGGACGTCCTATTCTATTTGGTATTGTATTCAAATGGAATGGATGTATTCCAATATGCATTTGGATGCCACATTTTTACATTTGAGTGCATGTATTTCAATGGAATGTGCGTTTGGATGACAACATTGGAGTACATTTGTATGCATGAAAACGTAAAGATGTGTTTGAAAAAGGTGTGTTTGGAATGTCTTTATTCAAACGGTGAATGGTGTTTATATTGGGTTTGTTCAAAAAGTTGGGTATTGCAATACAAAACATTGACTACCAAATGAATAATTGTATAGTATTGGAAAAAATATTCCAATTGAATGGGTGATCCAAACGCCCCAATAATCTTTCAATTTGTACTGGATAAAGAGTTTTATTGTTATTATTATTGTTGTGATTTTAATTTAATTTTCTGCTATATTGTGTAATTGGTTCAATAGGGGGTTGGCACTGGCATGCTGTTGATTGGAAATTGGAGGGCCGGATCTTCAATCTAGAAGGGGTATTTTTCTTCGAAATGTAATATATTGGAAATTGACATTTGATAAGATCTTTAGTTTTAACGATTCTAGGATAAAAAAATCCAGTAGGGCTATTAATTAGCGACTTGAATCAACTGCCACCGTGCAAGAAAAATGAGCGATTCCTCCATAACCGAAGTGGCAAAGGGCAGCGGCATTGCTGCA
>JAFMPE010149708.1:0-20869 GCA_024759925.1 Ficus religiosa
AAACAATCATCTTTGAGTCTTATATAGCTATAAGAACTCTCAACACGTAATAAAGTTCTAAATCGAACTTTTGCATAGATACCTTATCGGCATAAATTTATTCCCTTTTTGAAAGGAATAGTAGCCTAGAAAAATCTAGGTATTACAGCTTCCTCACCAGCAACCAGGTCGACCACGGGAGCAGGCTATCGTATAGCTCTTTGCAGCTCCGCGATGAACCACTAGTCTAGTCAGGTGTCCGGATTCACTTGCAAAATTTCTTGTAGTCAGGTAGTGCCCTCCTGTGCTTGGTTGGTCAGTGTGTAGGGCCTGACCGGGGAGGGTATGTCAGAAATCTTCGACAAATTGTGCTCATACTTGCACTCGCCCTCATGCTTCCGGTGACATCCACGTTCCTGGACAAGTTGTCATTCTCGGAATCGAAAAGACTGCTCATATTGAAAGGAATAGAGGAAAATTTACCTTCTCGAGTGTTCTCGGAGTTCTCTGTGAAGTTGTCCCGGTCAGCAATTCTCGGCAGCTTTCGACAGAGCTCGATAGCTTCTTGCGAACGATGGAAAAAATGAGAACTTTCGCCTCCTATTTATAGGCGTTGGATTGGCTGGAAATTTGGGTGTTAATTTTGAGGCGACGTTTCAGTTCTCCGCCAATCCCGCCAATTCCAACTTTAAAATTTGAAGTGTCGGTTTGCCTTCCCACCAGTCCATACATGACACGTGGAAGCGAGCCACGTGCCAACTGTCAGCACAAAGGGCCAAGTCAAATAGCATTAGCCTGACTAGTTGATGTAAACACGGTAATGTCCAAGAACAGCTAAGAGCATCCAACCAGTCAAGTTGTGCGACCACTCCCTTAGTACTGGAGCATGGAGCATCCCTGATCTGATCAGCCTAGAGATGCTGGGGGCTTATGTTGATGTCCGGGTTAGATAGTGCTCGGAGACGATACAGCTGCTTCAGATAGTCGACCCCTCACACGTCATTCCATATAAAGCATTACGCATGAAGCGTAGCCTCCAATTCCGAAGGTCACATCGCCAACTTCCGCCACTTGCTCCCATCATTTCCCTAACTTCCATCGCCTGCCTCGGCTGAGGCTATGTCTACAGATGCCAACAGCAACTTACCCTAGTGCCCCCTACAGCCGGATTGTAGACACGTGGCAACGGTCCATTGGGCTCGTAGCCCCTGCACACCATAAGCCTACATACCCGTCGAGAGCCCTAGGGAGCTGACCCGACCGGGTCACCGAACACCCGACTCCATAGGAAATGTTTATAAATAGAGGGCCAACCCTCCACTTCAGGTATGAATATTTTTTTTCCTTAACAAAACTCTGCCTCTCCGCTTGCTCATCAGTATCCTTATTGACATCAGCACCGGAGTGCCAGTGGCAGACGCCCCACCGGTGTCCCCATCACTTCTAGGTGCTTCTCCTTTTGCAGATGACCGGACGCAGAGTGACCGTGCAAGATCAGCCCAGTCCGAGCAATCACATTGGGTGTTGTGCTGGAGATTTTTGGCATCAACAATGTCTGAGGAAATGAGGACATTAAAAGTGCAGATGGAGCAGTGTTTCTTCGTAGTTACACAGAGCAACAACTTCGACGCCAAGGTTCAATGATCTCGCTCGCGGTGTCCGAGAAACTCCCCTCACAAAGTGGATAACAAATACAATCACCCCAAAGTTTGGCAGCATTTCTTTTCCAAGATTTGATGGAATGTCAGATAATTTTGGTTGGACCTAGCTTGGATAATATAAGTGCATGATATAAGAATATATTATTACCTTGTACAACCCATAAAATTGGTGCCTAATCTTATGTTTGGAAAACTAAGATGCATAGGAATATGTTGATTTTGGTTTAATGAACTGAAGGCATAAATCTTTCAGAAGAGGATTGTGCAGAATTTTAAGTTAACTGGATAAACTTTGCTATAGCATAACTACAGCATTTGCAGTCAGATTTGCAACTGAGGGCAATTCTAGCCATTACCCATCATTGATTCACAGCCTAAGCCTTAGATATTGGCATGTTTTACCTTTTGATTGCATTTTTAAATACACCCATTCATTTACATTCATTGTCTATAATTTTAGTGTTTAAATCATTCTTAGACTTATTTTAGAACAATTAGTTTCCGTAATTAGTTTTTGGTAATACAATCCCTGTGGAGACGATACTTTACTTACTACTATATTACTTGTTCAATTACGTATACTTATGTAGTATTTTTGCATACATATTTTTGGCGAACAAGTTTTTGGCGCCGTTGCCGGGGATTGTTATTATTGAAAATTACTATTGTAGAAATCAATTATTTTTCTTTTATTTTGCTCCCCTTAGTCTAATTCAACTCTGGTTGTTTTTTTTGGTCAGGTGTGATTCTCTTGCATGATTAAGCCTAGGGATACAAACTTGGTTCCCTTGGACCTGGAGATTGAAAGAACCTTTAGAGCAAGAAGAAGAGAACAATAGGGTTTGGCAAGAATGGAAGAAATGGCTGAGGGAGCAGCAACCAATAATAATGTTAATAATGTTGTAGCAATGGTAGATGACAAAGACAGAGCCATTAGAGACTATGCTGTACCTATGTTACACGGGTTGTAGCCAGGCATTGTTAGACCAGAAATTCAAGCACAACAATTTGAGTTGAAGCCTGTTATGTTTCAGATGCTCCAAATGGTGGGACAATTCAGTGGGATGCCAACTGAAGACCCCCATCTTCACCTCAGATTATTTATTGAAGTGAGTGATTCTTTCAAGCTGCTAGGTGTAACTGAAGGAGCTTTTCGCCTCAAATTATTCCCATATTCTCTACGGGACAGAGCTAGAGCATGGCTGAATTCTCTAACACCAGATTTGGTAACAACGTGGAATGATTTGGCTGAGAAGTTTCTAGTGAAATATTTTCCGCCAAATAAAAACGCCAAACTCAGAAATGATATCACATCATTCCAGCAGTTACAGGGAGAAGCTTTATGTCAAGCATGGAAAAGTTTTAAAGAGTTGCTTTAGAAGTGTCCATACCACAGACTTCCCCATTGGATACAAATGGAGACTTTCTACAATGGACTTAATGCTCAAACCCGTTGTTTTATGGATGCATCAGCTAATGGAGCTCTTCTTGTGAAATCTTACAATGAGGCCTATGAGATCTTGGAGAGAATGTCCAACAATAACTACCAATGGCCTACGGAGAGAGTTGCTGCAGGAAAGCATGTGGCTGAAGTTCATGAAGTGGATGATGTGACAGCATTGACAGCTCAAGTTGCTTCATTGTCCAATATATTAAAGTCCATGAACATGGTAATAGGAGCAAGTTTGGTGCAGGCTACAGACGTTAGATGTGTTTATTGTGGTGAGGGTCATTTATTTGAAAACTGCCCAGCCAACCCAGCGTCGGTGTGCTACGTGAATAATTTTTGCATGAGTAATAATTCATATTCCAACACCTACAACCCAGGGTGGAGGTAGCATCCAAACTTCTCTTGGGCAAATCAGGGAATCAATTCTTCAGCAGGGCCAAGCAAACCAACACACCCACCAGGTTTTCAACAGCATCAACACCAAAGGCAACAACCTCAAGAGCAATCATATTCCATTGAAGCGCTACTCAAAGAGTACATGGCGAAGAACGACACTATCATTCAAAATCAATCAGCCATTATTCAAAGTCAAGCTGCAACATTGAGGACTTTGGAAAATCAGGTGGGGCAGTAGCTAATGCTTTGACCAATAGGCCCAAGGATCGCTTCCTAGCGATACGGAGAACCCCAGAAGAGATGGCCAGGAGCATTGCAAGGCTATTACACTTTGAAATGGCAGACAAGTTGATCAACCAATCTGACAACCTACTCAAGATACAGAACCCTCTTCAATCCAAAATCAGCCAGGTCCATAATCAGAAACTGAAGCAGATCAGAATGTTGCGGCAAAGCGAAATGCTATCGCAGAGCGAAATGCTACATCAGAGCAAATCAGGAAGAAAAGTGAAATGCTACAGCAAAGCTATAGCAAAGTAGTAGCAAAGAAGATCGGGATGATGCAGTAGAGTGAAATGCTACAGCAAAGCATATCGGAGAGACCTCCACCACCATTTCCACAATGATTTCATAATCAAAAGTAGGATAAGCAGTTCAGAAGGTTCTTAGACATGTTGAAGCAACTGCACATAAACATTCCACTTGTGGAAGCATTGGAACAGATGCCTAGCTATGTTAAATTCATGAAGGACATTCTTTTGAAGAAACGGAGGCTAGGTGAGTTCGAGACGGTGGCACTAACTGAAGAGAGCAGTGCGATATTGAAGAACAAGCTGCCACCTAAGTGGAAGATCCTGGCAGTTTCACCACACCATGTTCCATTAGTAATCGTTACTTTGGAAAGGCATTGTGTGACTTGGGAGCAAGTATAAACCTTATGCCAATGTCTATTTTCAAAAGGTTGGGAATTAGGGAAGCAAAACCACGACAGTCCTCTCCAATTAGTTGACAGATCATTTGCTCATCCAGAAGGGAAAATTGAAGATGTGCTCATGAAGGTAGACAAATTTATTTTTCCTGCAGATTTTATTGTGCCAGATTATGAGGCGGACAAGGAGGTGTCAATTATTCTGGGAAGACCCTTTTTGGCTACAGGCAGAACATTAATAGATGTGCAGAAAGGCGAGTTGACTATGAGAGTTCATGATCAGCAGGTTACTTTCAACGTATTTAAGGCGATGCGTTTTGCTGATGATGTTGAGGAATATTCAGCCATCACTGTTTTGGATTCACTAGTGGTTGGGGAATCGGAGAAGTCATGCTCTACTAAACTGACAAAGGAAGATGACCTTGCTAATACTGAAGCAGATGAGGGAACCAATCATAATCAAGTCTTCTGGATGGAAAGCAAGCATACAGCAGCTAGAGTTGGGAAGCAATTTGAGTCCCTTGAGTTATCAGAAAGGAACCTCAAATCACATAAATCATCTGTCGAAGAACCACTTGCTTTGGAACTAAAACCTCTGCCTACACACTTAGGGATAGTGGTAGCAAAAAGCAGAAGAAGAAAAAAAAAACTGGATTCACAGGACATCGGCCACACTTTGGAGGTTTTGCTGTAGCAAAATTATTTGTCATAAAGAAATGCTGCAGCAAACAGGGCCGCAATGAGGAAATCCTTGCAAAAGAACACCACAAAACCTATATTCTCCTTTCCTGAGTTCCCAGAGAGTGTGCTGCAACCACTTGTTCTCGAGGAGGATGTCGAAATTGCTGAATAAGATGACGAGGAGGACTAAAACGACTGATCACCTGCTCGCGTCCATAGGGAGTTCTCACCTCTCTTCTTTATATTTTATTTGGTTTTGTTTTTGGTTGATTTTGTTATGTTTCGTTTCGTTTTGTTTTGTTTTATGTTCAAGCAATGAGGACACTGCTTAGTTTAAGTTTGTGGGTATTGGTTAGGTTTGTTTTAGTTTTAGTTGATATGGTATTGTTTTGTGTTTCTCTATTTGTGTTATTTTTGTGGTTTGATTTTTATGGTTTGCTTAGCTAATTTTTTTTTTTTAAAACTAAAACTAAAACTAAAACTAAAAATGTGTGTGCATTGTCTTGGTTATATGTTAAAAATTGCTCTAGTTTTGCTGCAGCATTGTTGGTTTGAGGAAATTCGATGAAGAATAGTAGTGTTTTGAAATTTTCAGCTTATGGATTGAATGAGCATGAATTGAGTATTGGTGATGTCTACTATCTGTTTGCTCTTTGAGTGAGATTACTCGAAAAAATTTTCACAATAGGCTATAGCTTTGTTTTTCTGAGGAAAGCCTAGGGAACTCTAAGTCATCGTGAGAGTTTAGGATTTGAGAACTAGTTGTGTGAAACCCTTGAGGTGAAGCTTTAGGAAGCGAAACATTTTGGGGATAGTTAATGTGCATTAAAAGTAATAATATCCTAAGAAAGGCTGATGTTCAAGGGTGTCATGTGTAAAAAAAAAAAAAAAATATATATATATATATATATATGAGTAGTAATACTCTATAAAATAGAGTTAATTATCACAGTTCTTGGTTTAACAATTGTTGAAATCTCGAGGTAAAATACCTAAATTTTTAGTAATATACTCAATATTAATCTCTAGCGTTAGAAAAACTTGTGTTTATCTTTTAACTAAAAATATAAATATAAATAAATAAATATCATATATATGTGTGAGTGTGTATTTACTCTGTGATGTGCCATTCAGGAGGCCCAAATACATAACGGATGAGAGTGAATTGGAAAAGGAATCGGACAGCTGGAGTGCATCTGATTGCTACAGGAATGCGATAGCAATGCCACAACAATGTTGCAGCAGTGAATAATTAACTTAAAAGCACATGTTAACCCAAGTTTTGCTTTACAGCTGGCAGTGGTTCACTTGCCCATTTTGTCTAAACATTATAGCCGTAAAATGGCCACCAACATTAGCTATTAAAAGGGCACGTGCAACTAGGGCAACTCTTTTAAGTCGGGTATAAAAGGGAAAGTTAACCATTGAGCTGAAGGAGAGCCGGTTTTGGAAAGAAAACAAAGAAAAGGCACAGAGGAGAAACACAAAGAGGAGAGAGCTGGAGAATCAAAAAAAAGAAACAGAGCAACACGGCCTTGGACCATTGGCATGGACAAAGAGATCTTGTTTGGCTGACGACTTCTAGATTTTTCAGTTCCTTCTAATCCTTTTTGATCTTTTAATTTTCTTTGGAACTATGGATCTGTGGATTGTGATTAATATTTTTAATTTCCTTGATTTGAACATGAACTAAATCCTCTAGCTAGAATTATTGATGGAACCAAGGTTGCAATGAAGGTTGAGATGTTGATTTAATTGCTTTGTGATTTGTATCGGGTTATTCAAGTGTTTTGCATTGTTAAATCTCTATTGATTGATTAGCCATTAGTTGGTAGAGTATAAAAATTAGAATTAATTCTGGGAAGGTTAATTTTGGTTGGACCTAGCTTGGATAATATAAGTGGATGATATAGGAATATATTATTACCTTTTACAACCCATTAAAATTGGCGCTTAATCTTATGTTTGGAAAACTGAGATGCATAGGAATATGTTGATTTTGGTTTAAAGAACTGAAGGCATAAATTTTTCAGAAGAGGATCATGCAGAATTTTAAGTTGACTGGATAAATTTTGCTATAGCATAACTACAGCATTTGCGATCTGATTTGTAACTGAGGGAAAATCAGTAATTCTAGCCATTACCCATCATTGATTCATAGCCTAAGCCTTCGATATTGCCACGTTTTACCTTTTGATTGCATTTTTAATACACCCATTCATTTACATGCATTGTCTATAATTTTAGTGTTTAAATCATTCTCAAATTTGTTTTAGAACAATTGGTTTCCATAATTAGTTTTTGGTAATACAATCCCTGTGGAGACGATACTTTACTTACTACTATATTGCTTGTTCGATTATGTACACTTACGTAGTATTTTCGCATACATATTTTTGGCGGACAAGTTTTTGACTCTCATCCGTAATGTATTTGGGCCTTCTGAATGGCACATCACAGAGTTAAAACACACACACATATATATATGATATTTATTTATTTATATTTATATTTTTAGTTAAAAGATAAACACAAGTTTTTCCAAAGCTAGAGATTAATATTGAGTGTATTACTAAAAATTTAGGTATTTTACCTCGAGATTTCAACAATTGTTAAACCAAGAACTGTGATAATTAACTCTATTTTATAGAGTTATCATCAGACCCCCACGATCATTTGTTACAATACAAACATGTCATACAGTCGACGAACATTCTGACTGACATGCTCGATGACATGATGTGCAAACTCTTTGCACAAAGCCCAAAAGGAGCAGCCTTGAGATAGTTTTGTAACCTCCCTCCTGAATCCATTGATTCATTTGACGAGCTCTTGCTCGAGTTCATGAGAAGTTATTTTGTCCATATACAGTCTCGAAAAACCAAGAAAGATATGTGGGGTGTGGTCCAAGGACCATACGAGTCGCTCCGTGCTTATATTAAGCATTTCAACAAAGCGATTTTCGAGATTTCAGGACTTGATGATGGAAAAGGGAGGGAAGCGTTCAACAAAGGGCTTAGACACACGTCCCTATTCAAGAACGAGATTTGCACAAGACATCCACCTACAATCCAAGACGTTATGCACCGGGTGAAAGGATTCATTGAATTGGAAGAGGAAAACGAATGAGTCGAACGTGATCTAGCTTGAATGAGGGAAGAGGTAGCCAAAGCTCGTGACGAGCGAGAGAAAACATTTAGATATGAATGCACATGCCCAGTAAGACGCATGGAGCATCGAGAAGAGCGGACTTCAAGGCATGATGACAAGTGTCCCTTTTCACCACCCAAGTATGCACTTGGTATCAGCCCATCAGAGCTGATCGCTCATTTGAAATGCCAAGACTTCGTCACATGGTCAAAAAAGTTACCAGACAATCTGACTAGAGACATGACAAAGTGCTGTGAGTTCCACAAGGATCATGGTCACAACACCATCGATTGTAGGACACTAAGAGCTGAGGTTGCCGAGCTACTAAAGAAGGGACACCTCAGGGAGTTCCTCACTGAAAAATTAAGGGAGACATATGGACTTGGCAACGAGTCCAAAGAATGGAAGATTATGTAGTAGATCGAGGACACGCCTTCATCGCCACTAGTTCGAAAGACGATTGGAGTCATCTGCGGGGGTTCAGCTTACAGTGGAGAAACCATGACAGCAATCAAATATCATCGAAGGAAAGCTTTACAGCCGATTGCTATAGTCTTTCCAGAAGACCCCAGCGAACATTCAATCACATTCCATAGTAGCGAAGCTACCAACCTCAGCCGACCGCACGACGACACTTTGGTCCTCACTTTGAATGTTTCAAACTGTGAGGTCAGTTGAATTCTTGTTGACAATGGGAGTTCAGCCGATGTTCTTTTCCTCTCAACCTTGAGAGAGATGGAATTATCAGAGTTCGACATCGAGAAGTCAACATCGGTTCTTACCAGTTTCAGTGGAGAATCAACCACGGTTGTCAGCAAGATAAAACTGCCTATTTTTGCAACAGGAGAAAACAAGATGACCACATTTCTGGTATTGGACTGCCCATCAGCCTACAACATGATCCTCGGTAGGTCATGGATCCATGCCATGAAAGCGGTACCATCCACGTATCACCAGAGAATCAGGTTTCCTATGAGGAGGGGAATACGAGAAATAAAAGGAAGCTAAGAAGTTGCTCGAACTTGTTACCTTCATTTGATGAAGATGAAGAAAAGTGATCGCTTATAGCAATTAGAGGCGAAGGAAGAATTGAGCGATCAAGCCCGACCAGATGTAGAGCAATTGGATGAGATTCAGATTGATCCTGATAAGCCAGATCTATTCATCAACATTGGTTCATTACTCGATGATACAGTTCGTAGTCAGTTGGTGAATTTTCTTCGAGACAACCAAGATTGTTTTGCATGGTCACATAGCAACATCTCTAGCATCGACCCTGAGGTGACAACATACCGACTCAACGTCCACCCTAACCATAAGCCAGTGAAACAGAAGAAATGGAAGCTCAGAATCGAACGAAATTGTATAGTCAACAATGAAGTACGTAAGCTGATCGAAGCAGGATTCATAAGAGAAGTTTGTTACCCAGAAGGGTTGGCAAACATCGTTATCGTGAAAAAAAAAAAAAGAATGGAAAATGGAGGGTCTGCATTGACTTCATCGACCTGAATAAAGCTTGTCCGAAAGACAGCTTTCCATTGCTACATATAACCGTCTAGTTTATGCAACTGCTGGGCATGAATTGCTCTCGTTGATGGACATATTTCCTGGATACAATCAGATTCTCATGCATCCAGATGACTAAGAGAAGACGGCATTTCTCACAGAAAGGGGGATTTACTACTGTAAGGTGATGCCGTTCGGATTGAAGAACGCTGGGGCAACGTATCAAAGGCTCGTCAATGCTATGTTCATTGATCAACTCGGTAGAACAATGAAAGTTTATATAGATGACATGCTGGTCAAATCGCTAAAGGCTGATGATCATATTGGACACCTATCAGAATGCGTCACAGTACGTCGATGGCACAACATGTGCCTGAATACCTCCAAATGCTTTTTTGGTGTGTCATCCAGGAAATTCCTAGGCTATATCAGTATTCAATGGGGGATCGAAGCCAATCCAGACCAGATAAGGGCAATTATGAACTTGCCATCACCAAAAAACAAAGGAAAGACTCAGAAGCTGACAGGTCGGATCGCAGCACTGAGTAGATTTATCTCTTGCTTAACCGACAAGTGCCAAACTTTCTTCAGACTGCTCAAGGGAAATAAAAAGTTTGAGTGGAACGAATGGTGTCAGCTGGCTTTTGATGAGCTTAAAAGGTATTTATTGACCCCTCCTATTCTGTCCAAATCTCTAACTAGCGAGAGATTATTTGTGTACTTGGCAATTACAGAGGATGCAGTCAGCGCTGTCCTAGTTAGAGAAGCGACAAGTGCCAACCGACAAGTGCTTAACCGACAGAGGATCGCAGCACTGAGTAGATTTATCTCTTGCTTAACCGACAAGTGCCAACCTTTCTTCAGACTGCTCAAGGGAAATAAAAAGTTTGAGTGAAACGAATGGTGTCAGCTGGCTTTTGATGAGCTTAAAAGGTATTTATTGACCCCCCCTATTCTCTCCAAATATCTAACTGGCGAGAGATTATTTGTGTACTTGGCAGTTACAGAGGATGCAGTCAGCGCTGTCCTAGTTAGAGAAGTGAACAGTGAGCAGTTGGTTTATTACGTCAGCAAGTCACTGCTTAACGCTGAAATGAGATACCCAGTGGTTGAAAAGTTAGCCCTTGCACTCGTCACTGCCGCACAGAAATTGAGGCCGTATTTCCAGTCTCATTCGATCACTGTGATAACAACTTACCCCCTACGAGCCATTCTTCATAGACCAAATTTATCCGGACGTTTAACAAAGTGGGCGGTCAAGTTGAGCAAACTCGACATCGAGTACCGAGTTCAAACTAGCCTGAAATCACAAGTATTAGCTGACTTTGTAACTGAGTTGACACCAGAACCTCTAACGATGAGAGATAAATCAAAAGATTGGTGGACACTAATGTTTGATAAAGCATCCGATGTCAAAGGTTCTGGCATAAGAGTATACCTCAGGTCCCCCTATGGTGAGGTTGTCGAACAATCATTATGCCTTAGATTCAGTGCCTCTAACAATGAAGCAGAATACGAAGCCTTGATAGCTGGACTAAGGTTAACGAGAGTGCTGGGGACTCGAACTAAAAGTTCATAGTGATTCTCAGCTCATTGTGAATCAGGTACTTGGTGAATATACAGCGAAAGACACGAGAATGGAGTCCTACCTAAACATCGTTCACTCACTTGTAAGTTATTTCGAAGAGTATAAGATCCAGCATATCTCAAGAGATTTGAACACTCAAGCGAATGCCTTGGCAACATTCGGTTCTACATCTGAGCCGAACCTACGATGAAGCATTCCCATCGATTTCAAAGCCTAGCATCGAGGTGGAGACTACAGTCATTATCGAAGAAGTTGAAGAAGACTGGAGAACGCCCATCGTTGATTATTTGAGGAAAGGGCTATTACCAGAAGATAAGTAGGAGGCACGAAAGATGTAACACCCCGACCTACGTAGGACCGTTACCATACTTACTTAAACTACATCTTGGATTTAATAATTTAAACTTACTTGAAAATTTGAGAATAATTAAAAAAAAAAAACATATATAAATAGACTGGTCCATATAAGTAAACTTTCCATGCATATATATTGAAATAAATAAAAACATACATACTCCTTTCATTTAACTAAAGTCTTCAAACTTCATGTATACCGTATAACCTAATTTATTCTAATATATATATATATCTATATTTTTTTTTTCAAGAGAGCTTGCGGAAAACTTGCGTAGTGGTCCCTTCACTTGCCGCATCATCCGCATGACCCACCAATTAAGCTATAGGCTTTTTACCTACAGTATGAAATATACTGATGAGCTTACGCTCAGCAAGTACAAACTTAATCTCACAAAAACATGTCAAACATCATGTAATTTATGCATGAACCATTTATGATCAATTATGAATCTCTTATGCTCCATTATGAACTTATCATCAACTTATTGTGGACTCGTTATCTTACTTAACATGTGGGCTCCTTGTGTAAATACCAAATGCGCGTATTCCATAGAAAGTTAAGGTTTGCAAGGTCCCTAACAATTCTAGGAATCATATAAGCCTTCACGATTTGACAGAAGGTCTTAGTATGTTGAACTTGAACTTGAAACATGTATAATCCTCCATAATCTGCCGGGAGGTTGGTACGACACCTTGCTTGTCTTATCTTATGACTTAAAACATGTTCTTACCATGTTGTTTAATATTAGTGAACATACCTCATAGTGTCATTGATAAATGCACAAAAACACATTTTTGTTCATATAATTTATTAGATAATTTATGTTTTAAATGTGTATTCCCATAATATTAATTCATAATATTTTATTTTAAAAATATTCGAAATATTTTGACTGACTTTATTTTGTTCCTCCTCCTCTTTTTCCTTTCTTTTCCTTTTTTTTTTCTCTCTCCCTTCTTCCGTAGGCATAGCCATTGCTTGGCTCAATCCATGCGCGCACCATTCCAGCCCGTGATCTAAGCCCATGAGAATTTTGGGCTGCTCAGGTCGCCAATCCAACAGCGCAATCCTGCGCGCAGCTTGCTGCCACCCCAACTGCTCCCTCCACATGCGCCAGCTCAGGCCCACGTGATCCCAGGCCCATGTTCTTAGCCAAGCAGGTCCAGCCCAGACCGCCTACCAAGTCCGTGACTTCAAACCTCAATTCTGGCTGCCAGCCAGGCCCGAGATCCAAGCCTGCAGCTCCAGCCCAGACCGCTCACCAAGCCCATGACTTTAGTTGGCCTAGCACGAGTTTCGGGCCATGTTTCCCAATCAAGCCCGCGTGACTCCAGCCCAGGCAATCTAGTCCCTCCAGCTGGATTACCTTGAGTCTTCACTCGAATTTCCAGCCCGACAGCTTGATATTTGGGCCGAGATTCTCTCCTCTGATGATTGGACATGGAAGCTTATAAAATGAGGGTTGCTTAACAAAGAAAGGATGTTTTTTCCCATTAGTTTTTGGCTGAGTTTGTAGTATTAATTTTTCTTATTCTTGCATTTTTCATCTCATATTTTCTTGTTAGAATTTTGTGAGATGAATTGCAAGCTAGGCTAAATTCCTTTTGGTGAAGCTAGAGATGAACTCATGTGTTGAGTATTCCAATTGAGGTTTTGTTTGTTTGATTTTATAATGCATATATATTTGAGTGAAATATTCTTCTCTATTTTCTAATTTTATTTGAATGTTGAATATTATGTGCTAAGTTTTTATATAAATTCAGTCATGCTTTTTCTATGTAAATTTTATCATGTAATGTTTTGTAATTAGAATTATTTTATAAATTGAACTTTTACTGCAATATTGTCAATTTGATATATTGTCGATTTTAGATAGTTTATAATAATAATCTTTTTGGTCTCAACGTGAGAAGTCAATTCATTTGAATACTTTTGTTGAATTAAAACTGAAATTGGAAAACAATACATGCGAGGGATTCTTGATGCTTTACCACTTTTAATTATTGAATTTTCTTCATTTTTAAAATCATGTTGTCTTTAAATTTATTTTAAAATCACAAAATACTTCTTCTTATTCTCTCTTTGTTTACTTATTTCTCTAACGCTTCTGTTTCGCTAATCTTTTCTTGTTTGTTTTTATCATCTTCTCGTGCGATCGACCGTCTTAATTGTGCTGCAATCGACCGCTTGTTTTTGTACACATTTGGGTGTAATCAAATTTTGGCACCAAGAGGTGCGAAGAAACAAGATTGATCAGTAGATATTAAGCCAAGAGGTACGTAAATTTTTGTTTTTATTATTTTTCTGTAGTTTTAGTCATGTGTTTTTGTTTACAGATTGATTAGTCAAGTTTGATAACTACGTTTTTGTTAGCGTATTTTGCATATTGTGTCCTTGTTTTCTTTGACTAGTTTTCATTAAAAAAAAAAAAAAGGGTAACGGTTCATTGTTTTTATTTTGACCATTTGTCAGTTTTTAATTTTCTTAGAGTAACTTTTTGTTATTATTCCGTCAGTGTCAATTGCATTAGGTTTGTCTTATGTTTATTTTATTTTATTATTATCATTATTATTTTTATTATTATTAATTTTTTCTCCAGTTTCATTTTTTTTAATATTACTTTTGTTTTGAAAATAGAGCTTTTGTTTTTTTGTTTTTTTGGTTTTTGTTTTGTTTTCTTTTGTTTTGTTTTTATTTTATTTCAGTTAATAGATTTAATTAATTCCTTGTTGTTATTATTCATAGGTTATATATTAGGACTTTAATTTCATATTTTCATTTTCGTTAAGCATTTATTCTTTTTCTTCATTGTTAGAAATTAGTGGTCAGTTTTGTTCTAAGTTTGCATACGTAATAAGTGGTTTTTAATTTTTTTTTTATTGGTTTTATTTTTTGTTAAAGGTTTTGAAAAAAAAAAAAAAGAACTGTTCATTTCTTGCCACTTTTTACTATTATTATTATTATTATTATTATTATTATTATTATTATTATTATTAATTCTAATTAGTTTCGTAGTATCCTTTTTATCAATTTGCTAGTTTTTCATAATTTTTTTTTGTTTGGTTTGTTTTTGTTTTTGTTAATTTTCATTTAATTTCGATTTTATAGCTTGTTTTAATTACTTGTATTAATTTTAGGTTTTAATTGTTTAGGTTACTAATTTAGATAATAATTTAGGTCTCATAATTTATGTAACCTTAGGTTTTAGAATAGCATTAATTTAGGATACCAATATCTAACATCTAACATTTCATAAAACACATTATAAAATTTAATAAATTTTTGCAAGCAATTGTGTGGAAACGTTGGAAAGTACAAACTAAGGGAGTTCTATCTAGGAGATTGGTTTCTGTTAGCATTCTACGCCACCAATCTTTCCTGGGAACGCTGCTCTGTCTAGGAGGTTGGTTTTTAAGGAGGCCTTGCCCCACCAATCTTTCCTGAGAGCACTCTTAGGGGTTGCTATTCGTGAATCTACATGATTGTTCTTTTTGTAAAATAATTTTCTTTCAAAAAAAATCAAAAAATAAAAATTAATAATAACAAAAATATTGCTCAAGGTGAATGAATCGTTATAGAAACGAACTGGGGAGATTTGCAAGAAGACCTGAAGACCCTATTGAAGTTTCTTCTTCTACATCTAGCATTCCTCCATCTCCAAACGCTTTAGCAATTCCAAATCCTTTTGCAATGGCTCAAATCGAGGAGGTCCAGCACAAGACGTTGAACGACTACCTTCACCCTACACGTACGGCCATACCGTCATGCATAATGTTTCCACCTAATATGCCGAATTTGGATTTCAAGCCGGGTATGATTCAACTTTTGCCGACCTTTCATGGGTTAGAAAGCGAAAATCCATACGTGCATATTCGGGAGTTTAAAGAGGTGGTGGCCACTTTCCATAACCAAGCTACAGATTCTGCTCGATTGAAGTTTTTCCCTTTCTCTCTGAAGGACAAGGCCAAAAGCTGGTTGTATTCTTTGCGACCTAGGTCTATTGGAACATGGGAAGAGATGACAACTGCATTCTTCAACAAGTATTTCTCACACCATAAGACTAATGGTCTTAAACGATAGATCTCAACCTTTAATCAGAAGGACAATGAAACTCTCTATCAAGTCTCGGAGCGGTTTAAAGATTTGTTGAATCAATGTTCCTACCATGGTTACGAGAGTTGGCGCCTCGTCAGTTATTTCTACAAAGGACTCACAATCTGAGAGCGTCAATTTGTGGAGATGATGTGCAATGGTGAGTTTCTCCAGAAGGATCCCGAATAGGCATTCGAGTATCTCAACGAGCTAGCCGAGAAAGCCCACACATGGATTTGACCAAATGCTACTGAAAACACCAGTCGATCCTGACTTGCTGGAGTCTACCAACTAAGGGAAGAGGATAACCTCAAAGCCCAAATCGAGTCTTTGACACGACAGATTGAGGCCCTCAACACCATGGAAAGTAGAGGAATCCACATGGTCGCAAGGACAGAGTCACAAGAGCTATGCTTCGTTTGTGGAGGGATGGAACATTTAGCCAAGGATTGCCCTGCTTATAATGAAATAAGAGGGGGTTACGAGGAGCAATGTAATGCCCTAGGGGCATACAACAAGCCTTTCTCTAACATGTACAATCCTGGCTGGAGGAACCATCCAAACTTCAGTTGGAGAGATTCCAATCAAACACAACCATCAGGTGGACAATGGAGAACAGAGTAACATCCACAACCAACAAAGGCGAATTCTGCACCTTAGTATCACGCACAACCGCCGAGGAGTTCTCTCGAGAATACCTTGCAATCTTTCATGGAGGCATAGACTAGGATGAACCAAAAGTTCGAATCACTTTTTACGCAAACGGTGGAAGAAAGTAAAGAGATGAAGAGTCAGATCACAAAGCTAACTAGTGCCTTGGCTGTTCAAGAAAGAGGAAAATTTCCTTCTCAAGCTCAATCCAACCCCACAGGGCAACACATGGCACAAACCTCCAACTCTGAAGGGCGAAACATCAAGGAGGTCAATGCCATCACCACTCGTAGTAGCCAGATTTTGGACGAACCATCAAGAACTACCGTCACTTCAAGTAGTCAAGAAGTTACCCCCAAGAAAGATGAGCCAACTAAACTTCCAGTAAAGGTGCCTTTCCCCCAAGCTCTGCGATCTACTGGGAAAGTGCTGGATAGTCAAAGTGAGATCCTAGAGCATTTGACTCAAGTGAAGATTAATCTTCCTTTGCTTCATGTGATCAAGCAAGTACCGGCTTATGCCAAAGTCATCAAGGATCTGTGCATCGTCAAAAGGAAGCACCATGTTAAGAAGATTGCCTTCTTGATGGACAAGTGAGTGCGGTGATCGAGCAGAAGGTGCCGCCCAAGTACAAATATTTTGGTTGTCCCACCATCTCATGCCAAATTCAGACTCAGGAATTTGGCCAAGCTTCACTCGACCTTGGAACAAGTGTCAATCTCATGCCTTACTCTATCTACTCGCAACTTGGTCTAGGAGAGATTAAGCCCACATTTGTGGTGTTGCAACTGGCCGATCGTTTGATCAAGAAGCCTCGAGGTATAGTTGAGGATGTTCTGGTTCAAGTTGAGAAATTTTATTACCCCATTGATTTTCTTGTCTTAGATACCCAATCTATGGTGAGCATGGAATCCAAGATTCCCATCATCCTCGGTAGACCTTTCCTTGCTACAGCCAATGCTTTGATCAATTGTAGAATGGTCTCATGAAGATATCTTTCGGGAACATGACCTTGGAGGTAAATGTTTTCCACATTGTGAAGCAGTCACATGATGATGACGAGTGTCACCAAACATTTCTGATCGACACACTCGTCTTGGATGAGGTTCAACTGCACAGCGATTTCGATAATCTTGATGATCTCCTCCACAATTCTGACTCCGATAGTTCCAGTCCTCGTGAGTTGGCCAACAACGCTACCATCTATAAAGACTCACAAGGCAGAGGAACCAAGTTTTGGTAACCACATTTCGAAGAGCTTCCTCGAGAGAAAGAAAAGCCAAAACCATCCACGGAAGAGATCCCAACAGTTAATCTGGCGCAATTGCCTGAGGGTCTGAAACATGTCTTCCTGGGAGCTGATGATACCTTTCCTGATATCATTTCATCTAAACTTGACGCATCACAAGAGCAGTGGTTAGTCGACATGCTGCGAGAGCACAAGGCTGCGTTAGGTTGGACGATTGCTGACATTAAGGGTATTAGCCCCTTAATTTTCTCCCATCACATCAAACTGGAAGACAGGACTATTCCACGAAGGGATCCCCAAAGGAAACTGAACCCAACGATGAAAGAAGTTGTGAAGAATAAGGTCTTGAAGCTTTTGGATGCAGGTATCATCTATCCAATAGCTGATAGCAAGTGGGTCAGTTCACCTCAGGTAATGCCCAAGAAATCGGGGGTGACAGTGGTGGAGAATGAGAAAGGCGCTCTTGTCCCCACAAGGACTGTTACGGGCTGGCGCATGTGTATCAACTACCGAAAGCTGAACGTCGCCACCCGCAAGGATCATTTTCCACTTTCGTTCATCGACCAAATCCTAGAACGCGTGGCTGGTCATCCTTTCTACTGCTTTCTTGATAGCTACTCAGGTTATTATCAGATCGAGATTGCATTGGAGGATCAAGAGAAGACTACTTTTACCTGTCCTTTTGGAACTTATGCCTTTCGGCGCATGCCATTTGGACTGTGTAATACGCCGACTACCTTTCAGAGATGCATGATGAGCATTTTCAGTGACATGGTTGAGAAATATATGGAAGTGTTCATGGATGACTTGACCGTCTTTGGTGATTCCTTTGACTCGTGCCTTCTCAACTTGGAAGCTGTTTTGACAAGATGTGAACAGAAAGGTCTCATGCTCAACTGGGAGAAGTGCCATTTCATGGTACCATCTGGCATAGTCTTGGGGCATGTTGTTTCTGAGAAAGGGATTGAGGTCGATCAGTCTAAGATTGAACTTATCTCTCATTTGCCCACCCCCAAGTCAGTGAAAGAAGTTCGGTCATTTCTCGGGCATGCTGGTTCCTATTGGAGGTTCATACAGAATTTTTCTACGATTTCTCATCCGTTATGTAATCTCCTAGCCAAAGATGCCATTTTTGAGTGGACGCAAGTGTGTGAAGATGCCTTTCGAATGCTCATGGTAAAGCTAACTTCTACCCCCATCATTCAATCCCCGGATTGGAGCTTACCATTCGAGATTATGTGTGACGCAAGTAACCATGCCGTTGGAGCAATCCTTGGTCAAAAAAGAAAGGGGAAATCCTTTGTAGTGTATTACGCAAGCCACACTTTGAATAGTGCTCAATTGATCTACTCAACCACTGAGAAAGAGTTGCTCGCTGTTGTGTTTGCACTTGACAAGTTCTGTGCATATTTGATTGGTTCACCCATCAGCATCTTCACAGATCATGCAGCCCTTAAGTATCTCCTCTCCAAAAAGGATTTCAAGGCGCGATTGATTAGGTGGATCCTCTTGTTGGAGGAATTTGACATCATAATCAAAGACAAGAAAGGAGTCGAAAATGTTGTAGTGGACCACCTCTCTCGACTCGAATTTAGTGACCCCACCGACGGTGCCGCCATTCGAGATGACTTTCCTGATGAACATCTTTTCGCGGTCACTAAGTTGCCTTGGTATGCGCATATCGTCAATTACTTGGTGACCAGTGAACTTTCTGCTGATTGAAGTGCTCAAGATAAGCACAAATTTTTGGTCGAGGTGCATAATTTCAACTAGGATGATCCATACCTTTACAAATACTACCCTAACCAGATCATGAGCTGATGCATTCCTGACGATAAAATTCATAGTGTTCTGAACTTTTGCCATAACGATGCATGTGGTGGTCATTTCTCCGTGAAGAAGACTACCACAAAAATCTCGCAGTTTGGTTTTTATTGGCCCACTTTGTTCAAGGACACTAATGAGTTTTGTCGTTCTTGTCTGAGGTGCCAAAAGTTAGGTGCTTTGTCCCATCGCCATATGATGCCCTTGAACCCAATTATTGTGATAGAGATATTCGATTGTTGGGGAATAGATTTTATGGGACCATTTCCATCTTCTTTTGGTTATCTTTACATTCTCCTTGCTACGGATTACGTTTCTAAATGGGTAGAAGCCGTGCTGTGTTGAACCAATGATAATGCAACAGTTGTGAAGTTCTCGAAAGAGAATGTGTTATCTAGGTTTGGTACTCCGCATGCCATCATTAGCGATCAAGGAACTCATTTCTACAACCGTTCTTTTGAGGCTCTCATGCACAAATATGATGTGATCCATAAAGTTCCAACCGCTTATCACCCACAAACAAACGGCCAAGCTGAGCTGGCAAACTGAGAGATCAAGCAAATCTTGGAGAAGACGGTAAACCCCGACCGTAAAGATTGGTCCTCATGTCTCTTAGACACCCTTTGGGCATACCGTACTGCATACAAGTCCCCTCTTGGAATGTCTCCTTACAAGCTTGTCTTTGGAAAAGCCTGTCATTTACCTGTAGAGCTTGAACATAAAGCTTATTAGGCTATCAAAGCCCTTAACTTTGATCTCAGTGCTGCAGGTATACATCGCAAGCTCCAGCTATCGGAAATTGAGGAGTTGAGAAATGATGCATATAATAACTCCAAGATTCACAAGGCTAGAATGAAAGTGGCTCATGAAAAGCAGATTTTGAGGAAGAACTTCGAGCCAAATCAGAAGGTGCATCTCTATGACTCCCGTATGCATCTCCACCCAAGTAAGTTAAGTTCGCGGTGGACTGGTCCATTTATGGTGAAACAAGTCTTTCCCAACAGTGCTGTCAAGATCGAGGACCCAAGCGATGGGAGAATTTTCAGAGTCAATGGTCAGAGACTGAAGCACTACATTGAACGAGTGAGCCAGGCTGAAGAAATCATTCTCGAGGCCCCGGTTTATGAGTAGTTTGTTTCCAACCCTTTTTGTATCATATTTTTGTTTCTTCTATTTTTGTGTGTTTTGTGTGCTTTATTTTCAGTTTGTTTTTATGTGCTTTTACATTTATTTGTGTGTTTTAGAGAATCAGATCAGGTAGCCCATCTATGTTCCTACTGTCATCATCCAGGTGTTCTCTTTCCCTGTTTTCTTCACATTTGTACATATTTTTAGACATTGAGGACACTGTCTGAT
>JAFMPE010149819.1:2196-23064 GCA_024759925.1 Ficus religiosa
TTTTTTTCTTTTAGCCGAGGTTCAACGATACGGAAAATGGTGCGACTTCGAAACGTTTTCTTCGGAATCTCTAGTTTACGCTAATTTCCTTCCCCAATTCAGACCAATTCCTCCACTGGAATCCCAAGCTCCAACTCGCAGAGCTCGCCGTCGCTGGAATCGGAAGTAACATCGGCGGCGGCGGCGGAGGAGGAGGAGGAGAAGTTCTTCCGGGGAAAAACGCGAAGCTGAAACTCACGAAGAAGAAGAAGAAGAAGATATGGAAGCAGTGGCGGAGGGACTGTGGGGGCTAGCGGACTACCACGAGAGGAAGGGAGAGATAGGGAAGGCGCTAAAGTGCCTGGAGGCGATATGCCAGAGCCAGGTGACGTTCTACCCGATCGTGGAGATCAAGACCCGCCTCCGCATCGCCACTCTCCTCCTGAAGCACTCGTACAACGTCAACCATGCGAAATCTCACCTCGAGCGCTCTCAGCTTCTCCTCAAGACCATCCCTTCCTGCTTCGATCTCAAGTGCCGCGCCTACAGCCTCCTCAGCCAGTGCTACCACCTCGTCGGCGCCATTCCCCCTCAGAAGCAGATCCTCCACAAGGCTCTCGAGCTCACCGCCTCCGCCGGCAACGAGTACTCCCTTCTTCCCTGCTCAATTTTGCCTTATTTCTTCTTCTTGTTTTGTCCACTGTTGATTTTTTTTAAGCTTCGATTGTCTTTTCGTTGTTGTTGGTGGTGGTGAAATTGATAGTGCGAAAAATGGTGGAGAAAAGAGCATTAACTTTAACGTGGTTTTGAGCTTGTAAATTAGGGAAATGATTCTATGAGACGATTAATCAAATTTATGTTAAGTAAAGCAGTTGAATTTTGCTACAATTTTGAGCATTGGTACATAATTTGCGGTCGTTGTCATATACTTTCCTTACCTGCATTTGAATGCGAATTTTGAGCAATTAAGTACGGTTTTTGGTGTGGTAGTTAGTGTTTTGTGGTTTGTTTTTTGCTTTTTGTGAAGGATTTCAGTGATGTTATGGTCTTGCAACTTCAACTCGCAGCTTGCGAATGCTCTGATAATTGAAGGAGACTATCAGAGTTCGATTTCCGCCCTTCAGCGCGGTTATATTTGTGCAAGTCAAATAGGCTACCCAGAGTTACAGGTTAGTGTGTAAAGTGTATCTTTCTAGCGGTTACATTCGTCTCTTGGTCCATTGATATTCTTGTTTCGTAGAGACTAGTCAGGAAAAGTTAACAATATACTTTTTTGTCTATAAATGGCTCTTTTAGAAACGGATTTTCGACATGCTTTATAAGGAATGTTATCTGTCATTCCGAAAACTCGTGTTTATGAGAAAAAGAAAATATAATGGAAGGTTTCATAGTATGTTCCTGGTACAATTCCACAAATAAGAAAGGATTGCAAGAATATATAACCTCTCTTTGGTCCGAGTTTTACAGTTGTAGACATCTGTAAGATGTTGATTTGTTATGTGATCCAGATGTTCTTTGTAACTTCTATCCTGCACGTGCATCTCATGCTATGGGATGATGTGAATTTGGTTGAGGCAGCTGTTAACAAATGTCAGCAGGTCTGGGAGACTATTCATCCGGAAAAAGTAAGCTGATACTTTTTTTTACTCTATCGCTTAGTCGTTCTGTTTTCTGTGTGCAATGGTGGAACTGCAAGAGATTTGACCTTTTTTCTCAAGTGTCTTTCAATGTTCCTTTGCTAATATCTTGTTTATCTACCATGACGTTGCCCCCTCAATTCTAAAAAGAGACAAGTTTGCCTCGGTTTGCTCTTTTACAATGAACTGCTGAACATATTCTATCTGCTCCGGATATGTGATTACAAGAACGCTGCCCAGCATTTAGACAAACTGGATGTCGCTATGAAGGCTGATTTGCAGCAAGCACAGCATATACAGGAGCTGACAAATGAACTTGATGCGTTGAATCAAAGTCTCTCTCGGTCTGATCTACACCACAGAGATAGGTCGGCACTGTCAGAAAAACAAGCTCAGCTGCAGGAGAGGTTGAGAAGTATAACAAGTTCGAATAATATAAATGGCTCAGGAACGCTGGATCCAGCTTATTTTGGCAATTTGAGACGTTCATATGTAGACAAGCTTGTATTGGCACCACCACCCATCGATGGGGAGTGGTTACCAAAAAGTGCAGTCTATGCCCTGGTTGATCTTATGATTGTCGTATTTGGACGTCCAAAAGGACTTTTTAAAGAGTGCGGAAGACGTATTCAATCTGGAATGCATACCATACAAGGTTTTTTTTTTTCTTTTTTCCCCGATTACTGGATAATTTTTTATTTTTTTTCTTTTCTTTCCAAAGACTGATACTAGTATTTTTATAAACGCTGAAGTTGGTAATATCCTAATGTAGATCCAGAATTCTAAATTAATTTTTTCCCTTTTATATTTTTGGTAGAGGAACTGGCAAAGCTTGGAATAACCGATGGTGTAAGAGGTGATTCTCTTGATGCCTTAAAAAAAAAAAACCGTATATTTGTACTTATATGAAACCTTTATTTAAAATTACCTTTTTCCTTTTACGCAGAGGTTGATTTGCAACACTCTGCCATTTGGATGGCCGGTGTATATTTAATGCTGCTAATGCAATTCCTTGAAAACAAAGTGGCTGTGGAGCTGACTCGGTCTGAATTTGTTGAAGCACAAGAGGTAGGTGCGATGGCCTAATTAGTTGTTTTTTCTGCTTGTTTGTTATGTGCTCTTTGTTATTATTATTGTTATTCTTTTAATGGGCTGAACTGAAAACGTTAATTGAACTGTTTTCTCTTGCCGTAGAACTTTTTCTGCCTTCTATTCTTCTGTTATCTAAATCAACCCATCATTTTTGGCAGGCATTGGTGCAAATGAAAAACTGGTTCATGCGCTTCCCTACAATTTTACAAGCTTGTGAGAGCATATTTGAGATGCTTAGAGGGCAATATTGTCAGTCCGTTGGGTGTTACAGTGAAGCAGCTTTTCACTATATTGAAGCTGCAAAGGTAATTTTACTGTTTTACATTCCCGCAATTTCCTTAGTCTGATAATATAAGGCAGCAATATGCTAGTTCTATAGGAATTCCAGTGGTTTGAGGTTTTTTTTTTTTTTTTTTTTTTTTTAATGAATGGAATTCATTTAGTTAAACAAACGCTTTGATGCACTGGTTATTGCAACTTTCTTCAGAATCTTCTCTTCATCTTAAAAGTTTGTATTTATTCAGCTTACGCAGAGCAAATCAATGCAAGCCATTTGCCAAGTTTTTGCGGCTGTCTCTTACATCTGCATTGGTGATGCAGAATCTTCTTCACAGGTAAAATATTCCCCTTCAGTAGCAGTATTTTTCTTCTTCTCGCGGCAATTAAAATTTGTATTCAATGTTAAACTTTCTTATAAATCTTATAGTTGGTTCCTTCTCACTGAAGACAAGTTTGTGTGCAGGCACTAGATTTAATTGGACCAGTTTACAGAATGATGGATTCGTTTGTTGGAGTTCGAGAGAAAACCAGTGCCCTTTTTGCTTATGGGCTTTTGTTGATGAAGCAACATGATCTCCAGGAAGCAAGGTAAAAAATTTTAAACTTTCGACCATTACAGTAGTAATCATTTGATGAAAACGACTTTTTGATTGGCCTAGGCTAATAGATACCCTACGCATTTCAACATCTTCTATGTTGAGTGATCCGGGAACTCATCATTGCGTTTTCTCCCTCTTTTCTGTCCGAGTCTCCCTGTATACAAAACCTTGATTACCTTATGATGACAGCCCATTATGCAAAATGGAGCCCTACCTCGCTCATTCTAAGTTGATCATTTGATATATCACTTTGATGCAGAAATCGACTGGCCAGAGGTTTGCAGTTGACACATAATCACTTGGGAAACCTTCAACTCGTTTCTCAGTATTTGACAATCCTCGGGAGTCTGGCACTTGCCCTGCATGATACCGTACAGGCCAGAGAGATCTTGAGATCATCCTTAACATTGGCAAAGAAGCTTTATGATATTCCCACACAGATATGGGTGCTCTCTGTTTTGACATGTATGTCTAGTCCCATAATTCTTTTATGCAACTTATAGCTGGTGATTCTGGTTTCTTTCCTTGTGCTTCTATGTTCGTGTCTTGTCCCATTTTCTGATTTGTCCATATGCTAATTTTTCTGGCAGCATTGTATCACGAATTGGGTGAGAAAGGAAATGAAATGGAGAATAGTGAGTATCAAAGGAAAAAGATGGATGATCTTCAGAAGAGACTTGCCGATGCACACTCATCCATTCATCACCTTGAACTTGTAAGAACATTGATCTTAGCTTTAAAGCGGAAAATAGCTTTCCACGTATAACCCTTTTTTTTTTTTTTTTTTTCCAAGGCTAAACTCACTTTATTGCATCACATGCATCTACAATGGCAGATTGACAAAGTAAAGTTTCAAGTCAACCAATTTCATGAGCTCGATGTCAAGCGCGCAGTTGGGGATCCATCGATGATAGTCGACCTTGACATCCCTGAATCTATTGGTTTCTCAACCCCATTACCTAACTTTCAATCAAGGCTAGTAGATTTAGACACTGGAAGACGTGGGAAGAAGAAACTCTGATTGTCTCGAGGTTCTTCACCTTTGCCCTCCGCCTAAATTAAGGAAAAAGGAACATACAGATTTGAAAAGATCGAGGGGCGAGCTTAACCCCATTGTAGAGTATGTCCAAGTAAACAGTGTCTTTAGCATCAATTTTTAGGAATGCTGTAGAGTTCTTAATTAAATGTCTTTAGCTAAAATTTTCTCTCTCCTTCTTGTTTCTTCTTCGTATAGTGTATGTATTCTGATGTTTCCAGTCAAGTAAAGCTAGTAACCTAAGCATTGTCGATGAATAGTAGATGCTACTAATTCTTGCATACCGAATCACGACTGTTGCAAACGCTGCAAAGTAGATTTGCATCTGTCCAAAAACTTATGCTTATTTCGCGAAACCCGACCCTTTTAACTTCTCATTCTCGTCAAGTTTTGATTACATGCAAATGCAAGGGAGAACCATGTTAAAACAGTCAAAATTATCACTGGGGTGAGAGCCAATTTGGCTTAAATTCTCACTTGAGTTGAGAACTCGGATCAAGAAAATCATTATCTACAGACAACTATAAATGTAAATTTTGCAGCCAAACTTGTATCCATGGGATTTGCTTCCCCACTCTGGCACAGCAGCTCAGAGGCCTTCAGTTGAGAAGAATCAGCAGAGAAACAGGGGTGGTATTTATTTCGAAACTCTCTCATCAGCTGTCTCATGTGTTGTCTTGCGTGGTACTATGATTAGCCCACACTCTCAGTTAGTCCCGCGATTTCTTTGAGCGGTCTCCATGTGAACTTTCGCCTGCAACAACTTGTGTTATTTACTTATTTTTCCTTGCATGGAGATCATCATAACTACGGAAAGAACCATGAATCCATCAATTATGAGCCTACCAGTTTCCACATTCAGCAATGACCCTGACTTTGGGGCGAAGCGTTGGAAGCAAAGCAAGAAACTGCAGTTCCGCCTTTGACAAAACCTACGAATGCGCACAAAAAAGAAAAATCATTTGAACTTGTTCTTTAGATCATTTTGTGCTTGATCAAACTCCAACCTTTGGATACAAGTACCTTGGCTTCAATAATCCAGACCACGAGTCCTTTGGCATTCGGAGGCAACGCTTCAAGCCTATAATCAACCTCTGGTGGGAAGTACCACCTTGCTATAGGTTGCTTCCCTAGATGAGCCTACTTTTAACAACAAAAAGAACATAAAGATTAATATTGAAAATCGACTAAATTGTGTCGAGTTTTGTTTACAAAAAATAGACCCTGACGCATAGTATTACTTGCATGGAAATTGACTACAAACTCACAGGGCAAACGGGGTGAATCTTGGTGAGGGTGGTCTCAGGATCGCCAAGGCCTCGGGCCGAGAGGTCAAGGAAATAGTAGCCCTGGTATATCAAGCGATTAAGGTACCGCCCCTCATACCCTCCTTCATGAGGTGAATATATAGCAAGAGCCTTGTGCTCTTCAACATCTGAAAGCCACTTGCCCAAATCAAACCTCAGCAAATCACCTCCAATGAAGTCCCCTATCTCTCTTGCGCTACCCCTCACCGCCCCAATTCTCTTTGCTACCTTCGTCATCATCGTCTTGTCGATCTTTCCCATCGTCCTTGAATATGTCACGGCATATTGTTTTGGAGTGAGCTGTTTCTGCTGGAGAAAGGCCGAGAGCGGGGTTCCATACTTGAAGTTGGTTGTAGCTGCCATTTTTTTTTTTTTTTTCCTCTTGGCTTTTCTTGTGTTTTCCTAGTTTTTTCGTTCTAGTGCCTGAGGAAGAAAGTGATGGGAGGAGAGAAGAAGGTCATGTTAGGATTGGATAAAGGTTTAAGAAGAGTGGTGAAAACGTTCTGGGTTGTATGGTTCATAAACAAGATAAGAGATGATGACCCAGTTTTTCTTTTTCATCTATATTTGTAGTAATTGTTTTTGAGTTGATTAAGTGGACCCATGTTATGTTAGAATCAAACGAAACTTCTGTTCTGTGGACTTGAGTCTACAAAATTCACAAATTTCGTGGCCAATATTAAATTCACGAATCAAGTGATAGTACTCAAACGCATTTTTGGCCTTCTAATTCATGCAAATAGTAAAATCAGGGTGAAAAAAAAAAAGGAATACCCTTATCAAAATACAATTCTAAATCATTAAATCATCGTCAAATTTATTAGATCTCGTATAATTTTAATATGATTAGATAAATCCTACTCTTCATGCCTATCAAGGATTCTCTAATTATAAATCAAAGCTATTGTGTGATTTAGCCCACAAGAAAAAGAGAACAATAAAGTTGGCTAGAGTATATAGGGCATATTTGGCAGAGTTTCCTAGAAGCTGTTTTTGGTTTCTCAGATCTAAAAGCAACTTCCGGAAGTGGTTGAATAATTTGTCAGAAAAACTTCCAGTCTCAAGAAATGCTTCATATCAAAGCCAAAAAATGTGACTTTTGGTCACAACTCTTTTGAGTAGACTTTAAAGCTTATAACAAAATCTAAATTGGACATTATAAATTTCATTTAATATTTTTAGTACTTATTAGAATACTGTAGAGATCATTTTGATCTTAAAAATTCTTTGATTCCAAACATTTATTAAGAAGTCATTGTTTTTGTTTCTCTTTTTCTATTGGCTAGAAGTAAAAGTAAAAACTTTATCAAACGTGTCCATATCATGCGCAAAACTAGTCAATTATAGTCTTCAAGACGAGCAAATAACCACTTAACCGTTAGAACCACATAAATCTATTACTTTTATTACTTATCTTCAAAGAGATGAACGTACCATCAATAGTGTTTTCATCCTTTTTCCTCGACTACCGGATAACAATCAAATTATTGCCAAGTTATTATTATGTTGTTTTTTTCTCCTTTTTATTTTAGTTTATTTTTCTATTCTCGCATGTCCGTCAGTGCAAGGACTCAAGAGTCAATGACTCGGTGAAGGAAAAGAGAGAGAGAGAGAGAGAAAACGTGCTTAGGGTTTTTTTGGTAAATGAGTTTGAGTTAGAAATTTTAAGTTTCAATAATAATTTTTATTGATTTTTCAGTAAAGGTAAAAAACTTTTTCAGAAAAAGATACAAACTGAGATGAAAATTTTTGAGTTCGAACTTGTGAACCAAATGAAACCTTAGATTAATTGAACCGCAAAATGATGATTATACATTTGCAAAAAAATAAAATAAAATAAAAAAGAATAAATAATTAAAATAGCCCACAAAACTTTTTACGAGTAGCGATTGATTCTTAAATTTTTTTTTTTTTAATGATTAATCCCTCAATTCTTGTAAAAGGATCTAAGTTAATCTTTTTTACCGACACACATTCACTGTTCCTTTAAATTATCTGAATTTCCTTTGAAAACACTAAACTACACCTAAGATAACAATAAAAAAAAAAAAAAAAAAAAAACCCAATCCTATTCACGATTCCTTCTGTCACCTGCAAACATCTAAACAAACCAGCAAACCAAACATTCTTTCTCATTTGGCTATGATTTGCGGAGGCTCTCAACTGGGTTCACGAAATCTATCGGCGACAGAAGCCCATCGCTGTGCAATCGGAGCTCGCCCCCAAACTCGCACAGTCGTCGTGAACTTGAAGCTTGCCGGCGGGAGTTTGGAGCCCGCTGCCCCGCCTTGCGTAGCTACCACGGACTCGGAGCCCGTCGCCCCGCCTCACGCAGCCGTCGCAAACTCGGAGACCGCGGCTGTAAACCACCATTGACCCTCCTCGACGAGCTCTCCCACATCCGTCTTTTACACCGCGAACCCCGGCCCCATTCCCACTTTGATTTGAGATTGTCTTTGTTGGTTTAGGTGTTTTGTTTTGTGGTCTGCAAGTAGGTAGGGAGGGAGGAGGGATTTGCCCAAAAAAATAATAATAATAAAACAGTGATAGAGACTCTTCTATGGTCTCTACCGGTAAAATTTTTTTTAACCGTTAAGATTTAATCGAATGGTTGAAATGTTATTGGTATACCATACTTACCATACACTTCACCTCACATGACTCTTCCCACCCTAAGTCTTCTCCGTCACTGCCAGCGATCCAACCTCGGCCCCGACCGCCCCCCACCCCCGGCCTCCCCCACTCCCCGGCCGCTCCCCACCCCAGCCCTCCCCTACTCCCTGGCCTCTGACAACCCCCCCTAGCCCTCCCCCGTCGGGGGTGGTTTTGAAAAATGGTTAGGATTTTTTTATTGGATAAAACAGTGATAGAGACTCTTCTATGGTCTCTATCGGTAAAATTTTTTTTAACCGTTAAGATTTAATCGAATGGTTGAAATGTTATTGGTGTATCATACTTACCATACACTTCACCTCACATGACTCTTCCCACCCTAAGTCTTCTCCGTCACTGCCAGCGATCCAACCTCGGCCCCGACCGCCCCCCACCCCGGCCTCCCCCACTCCCCGGCCGCTCCCCACCCCAGCCCTCCCCCACTCCCTGGCCTCTGACAACCCCCCCTAGCCTTCCCCCGTCGGCCCCCAGCCCCCAGCCCCCCCCACCCCAGGCCCCCCTCCCTCGACCTCCCCACACCCTCTTGCCCTCACGACCCCCTAACCCCACCCTCTCTCTTATCCTCTCCTCTCTCTTTCTTCACCTCTCTCTTTCTTCCCTACCCCCGGCCGCCCATCCCACCCCCACCCGCGACTCCTCTTCTCTTTCTCTCTCTCTTCTTGCATCGGGGTTGGGGTAGGGGGCCGGGGTTGAGTCGTAGGTGGGGGTGGGATGGGGGGGGCGCCTGGTGGCCAAGCACGGGGGGCCGAGGGTCAGGAAGAGAAAGAAGGGAAGAGAGAGAGGGGGAGGTGGGGGGTGGGGAGGCCAGGGGAAGGGGGCCTGGGTAGGGGGGCCACCGGGCCAGATGGGGGGTCAGGGGGCTGGCGGGGGAGGGCTATAAGGGTGTCGGAGGCCGGGGAGTAGGGGAGGGCTGGGGTAGGGGGTGGCCGAGGGTGGAGGGGCCGGGGCTGAGTCATCGGCGTCGGGGCGGTCATCGGCGTCGGAGAAGACTTGAGGTGGGAAGAGTCATAATGGTGGGGGGGCCGGGGGTGGGTCGCCGACATCGGGGTTGGGTTATCGGCGTTCGTCGTCGGCGGCGAGAAGGTCGCCGGTGACGGAGAAGACTTTGGATGGAAAGGGTAATATAAGGTAAGGTGTATGATAAGTATGGTATACCAATAACATTTCAACCGTTCGACTAAATATCAACGGTCTAAAAAGAGATTTTATCGGTAGAGACCCTCAATCACAGACTCACCCTTTTTAATTATCAATTTCCTTGATTACCCTTGAAAAATAGCTTACCTGGAATAAGTTTGTTAAATTTTAACAAAAAGTTAATAAAAAAAGATTAATTTGTATCATTTTAATGAATTTAAAGACCTATAAATCTTTTTTTTAAAAAAAATTAAAGATTAAACAGTATCCCCATAATTTTTTTTTTTGAAGAATTTAAGAACTAATATAGCAATTTATCAAATAAAAAATACGCACGATAAATGCAGGGGGAATCTCCACGATTCGCGTTGCTGACGACCAAGCTTGAACAAACCACATGAGTTAAGACGGGTAAACTGGAAAGACAAGAAGTCAGAACTCCTAGAACAGAAGAGAGAAGAACCAGAACAAGACCCCGCCAAAAAAAAAAAAAAAAAAAAAAACTAATCAAATCAAAATCAAATCTTTTTCGTCGCAGAAATGCTCATACATTTAGCACCAAAATCAAAGTCAAACCTTCCAATCTGAACTCAATCTCTTCTTCTATATATATATATATATAACACATATATGTTATACGGTAGCTCCATCTTCTCTACTCCATTCATCTTCCTCTTGCTTTACTGAAATTAGGGTTTTCGATTGCCGATTCTGAATCACCTACGCGAGTTAATTTTCGTTGATTTTTACTTTTCAGAGAATAATATTCTAGAAAGTGAGTGTAGGGAATGATGGTGGGCGGCGCTGCTACGTCGTCTAGGTGGTACAGAGCCGGCGAGCTTCTTCTCCGGCAACGGGGAATTTATCGGACTCGGCCTTCCGATTCGCTGTGCGTAGTCCTCAACGATATATGTGTAAACCAGTACAGCGCCGGACGAGGAGGACGACGACGTTTCGTCCATGGCAGCACCGGAAGCGGCTTCCATGGAAACCCAATGCTGCACATTTTCAGCCCGACGGCGACGAGGATTCCTCGCCCTCATCGCATCCATGCCTTCCGCTCTGATTCCTCTTTCGCCGTTCCCGATCCTCGATCTCAACCTGTGAGTCAATCTCAGTACTTTAAGATTTTTTTTTTTTTTTTTGGTCGTAGTTGACTGAGACGTTTGCTGATGATAGGGTTTGGTTGTGAATGGGAGTTCATTGTTCTCCACCTCTTCGGGTGATAAGAGCGATAACAAGGACAATGGGAAGAAGCAGAGGAAAGATTCCTCGGTTGCGAGAAAAGGACCTCAAGACGAACAAGTTGCAGACATCAAAATCCTTCGAACTCTCGCCGGTTACTTGTGGATGAAGGATAATCCTGAGTTTCGATGGAGGGTCGTTGCTGCATTGGGGTTTTTAGTTGGCGCCAAGGTCAGTTATTCCAATTTGAAATGTTTTCAATCTGGGGTTTGAAGTTTGTGATGTCTGATACGGGTTATTGGTTCTTCAGGTTCTGAATGTCCAGGTGCCTTTCCTCTTCAAGCTAGCCGTGGATTGGTTAACCACGGCAACCGGCAATGCAGGTTCTCTTGCTTCCTTCACGACAGCGAACTCGACTTTGTTGGCTTTATTTGCAACTCCGGCAGCTGTTTTAATTGGATATGGGATTGCCCGCTCAGGAGCTTCGGCTTTCAACGGTACTGCTACATATGAAGTAATTGCTGCTACTTGTTCATATTGTAAAATATATGAATGGCTGATGTTAAAGTTTCTCTCTTGATTTCTCTTGCAAGTTGCAACTATTTCTGTTGTCAGTCATTTCCTGTGTTTGTATTCTTTTTGGTTGCTTTTTGTGGTTTCATGCTAATTTGAACCGTACTGTGGCAGAACTGCGGACTGCTGTTTTCTCCAAAGTGGCTCTTAGAACAATTCGATTAGTATCTAGGAGGGTATGGAATTTCGTAAATTTCCCCCACCTTCTTTTACTATGACCCTTAGTTGTTTATTCTTCTCGTAGACTGATGAATAAGTATCTGTTTGCAGGTGTTTTCACATTTGCATGAGCTTGACCTCCAATATCATCTCAGGTATTGCCTCTGCCCTCGCGAAAATATAATGCTTATGTCTTTGGTTAAATTTATGGATCTCAATGCTCTATGATAAGTGACCATATACTGTGAGTGAGTTTCTAAGGTACTCGAGATGTATTGATTCACTTGTGTAATACATGCACTTCAACACAGGTGGAAGCACAGAAGAAAAGTTATAGAGGAAAAAGAAAAAAAATTTTTTTTTGAATAATGTGGTTAAAGAGATCAATCACAATGTTGGTACTTCGAAGAATCTGATAATGTTGGTTACATACACATGTGTGTGTGATTTCTTTTAACAATGGAATTTTCTTTTCTCTAAACACCTATTTACAAACTTATACTTTCTCTCTTTGCAGTCGAGAAACAGGTGCATTGAATAGAATAATTGATCGTGGAAGCCGTGCAATAAACTTTATTCTCTCATCCATGGTGTTCAATGTTGTACCAACCATCCTAGAGGTATGGATCTCGACCTTTTCTTTTTCTTTTTTCTTTTTCTCTTTCAATTGAACTATTTGACATGCCCGAGGACACTGGATTATATAACTTGGATAGGCAATAGAAAAATGCCTTAGGGCAGTGGTTGTATTTTTTCTAAAGCAACATTTTTAGCCCTGTTTTTGGTTCTTGTTTCCTGTACAGTTTCAGCAGATTTAACATGTATACTTCCAGATATCTATGGTTTCAGGTATACTGGCTTACAAATTTGGAGCACCTTTTGCATGGATCACTTCACTATCGGTTGTTGCATACGTCATGTTTACATTGACTGTGACACAGGTACTATCACCTCCCAATTCTTTGTTCATGTTTGTAAAAATGGAGTGTTCAGGCTGAATTGGCGCACCATATGTTCTATCTATATTCCTTTTACATCTTTGAAATTGTTACAATCCATCCGTTTTTGGAGATACTGTCTTATTTCGAGCAATATCTCATCAACAGCCTGATTTCATGTGAATTGTTATACATATTGTTTTTGTTTGAGAAATAGCTCAGTCATAGCCTGATTTCATGTGAATTGTTGTACATATTGTTTTGTTTCGAGAAATATCTCAGCCATAGTCTGATTTCATGTGAGATTTGTTGAAATTTGTAGCCTCACATAAGGTTTCCTTTACTTAACAGTGGAGGACGTTTTCCAGTGTGCAATGTTGGACATATTGTTTTGTTTCGAGAAATATCTTAGCCATTGCCAATAGCCTGATTTCATGTGAGATTTGTTGAAATTTGTAGTCTCACATAAGGTTTCCTTGACTTTACAGTGGAGGACTAAGTTTAGAAAGGCGATGAATAAGGCTGATAATGATGCAAGTACAAGGGCAATCGATTCACTTATCAATTACGAGGTGAGTTCGTGGTGTACCATATCTAGATGCTATTCTGTTTTTCACTGTGATATTTAGCTATTGTCCTCATTATGTTTAGTTTCTTCATTGCACATTTTCATTTGAAATTGTTTTCATTCTTTCAGACTGTCAAATATTTCAACAATGAAGTTTATGAAGCTGACAAGTATGATGAGTACTTAAAGAGTAAGTTGCTTACATGTTCTTTTGCCGCACGCTCATTTATCAATCCTGAAAACTGAATTTACCAAACTGGAATCGTGATTTATTTAAGCCACGATACATGTGTGTGACATCTGCAAGCACTGACGAGCAAGAGTTTGTATAAATTGATGTTGAGCACTAAAATGTTTTTCCTTGCAGAATGTGGATATTTATTGCTTCTTTCTGATTTCTTTGGTCGGTTTCCAATCATTGAGGAAATTTATCTTTCATATGTGTTTTGTCGTGGGCTTTGAGTATATTCTCTATGCTATTACAAGATAACCTGACTATCTATGTCAGTATTCAATATTAGATGGAGTTTAGATGTTTCTACTTGTATATCTCATGTGTATTCATGTTTTTTGAGAGGAAGAGAGAAAGCTTCTATTTTTTGTTCCTCTTCTTTTGCATTTGATTTCTCAATCAATACAGGGTTCTTTCTCATCAAGAAACAAAAGATAAAAAATAAAGAAGCATCACGTTTCGCTTCTTCTGTGAACTTATGTTGTTACATAAATCTTTCTGTAGTTGGCTAGCAGAGATCTAGCATACCATGTCTTAACTTGTAAGCACTTTTGATGGTGTTGATTTTGTTTCCCAGATTATGAAGATGCTGCTTTAAAAACACAACGCAGTCTTGCCTTTTTAAACTTTGGCCAAAATGTTATATTTAGCACAGCTCTGTCAACGGCCATGGTGTTGTGCTCTCATGGCATTATGGCTGGTAACTTGACAGTTGGTGATTTGGTAAGCAGCCTTCATGACGGTTGGTTTTTTTCATAGAGCTTGAATTACCTAATGATTAACTGATGGTCACACAAAAATTATGTATGGAAATTCAAATGTAGGTCATGGTGAATGGGCTTCTTTTCCAGCTGTCTCTTCCACTCAATTTCCTCGGTAGTGTTTATCGTGAGACTGTACAGAGTCTTGTCGACATGAAATCCATGTTTCAGTTACTGGAGGTAATCTTCGGAGAATTATGCACTTTGATTGCATTTTAGTTCTTCTTATTAGCAAGCTCATACACAGATACAAACTATTTGTGAGTATTTCTTTCTCAACGAAATTGGAAAGCGGTAGTAGGTGTAAATTAACCCCTATAAAGCTTTTCATTGTGAGTAAAGATAACGATAACACATTTTATTGAGCTAAGTTATAACAGTTTTTGTTCTACTGGTATAGTGGTGAAATCGCATACTTCTATTTCAGGAGAGGGCTGAAATTAAGGATAAGGAAGATGCAAAGCTGCTAAAATTGAGCGGGGGAAGCATTCAATTTGAGAATGTACACTTCAGGTGTTTAACGTGTTTCATTGTCAAGCTTATTTATGCTTAAAAAGAGCATTGAGGATCTTATCCTTAATCCAATAGCTTTTGTTTCTTAGCATTATTGCTCGAACAATTTGGTCCAAAAAAACAGCTCGATGATCATTAGTTGTATTCTCTGTAGAAACTCATCCCATGACTTGATCATGACCTCCAAACAAAATTTTCGAGATAATATGGAATGTAATAGTTTATATCATTGTCTTGAGGATTTCATAACTTGCACTGCAGAGTCTTTTATTTGTAGAATAGATTTGGCTTTCGGAAACTATGTAAACTTTAAGGTATTCCTTTTGCAACCTCGAATAAGACTTAGGATAAAGGCTTCTAACCCTTTTTCATTGAGAAAAGTTGGTTTACGTAAATTACTCATCTTAAATGGACTTACCTGATCAAACTCTGAATCTGGTTGCATTCTATGGTTTAGAGAAAGTATACTGAGTTGTCAAAATCTTACACACACGCACACTCTCACACACATATTTTGCGTGTCTGTTTGTTGACCATATTTTTGCATTGATTAGCATGCTTTTTAATCCCCGATTGCCGATGTAACTAATTTCTTTCCTTCAAAACAGTTACTTGCCAGAAAGAAATATTCTTGATCGGGTGTCTTTTATTGTACCAGCGGGAAAGAGTGTGGCTATCGTTGGAACCAGTGGCAGTGGTAAGGCTACAGTGTGTCTGGAATCTTCATCAATACCAGCTATATGCTCCAAAATCAAATTCCCAAGTCTTGACATTAATATTGACGTAGTGAACTGGTTCTATTTGCAGGGAAGTCGACTATTTTAAGATTGATCTTCAGGTTTTTTGACGCCCATTCGGGAAGTGTAAGAACTGACAGCTCATTCATGTTGTCTTGCATCGATTTGCTTCCCATATTTATTTGTCCAATTACTGTGTTTCCTGTGCTATATTAATTGAACTTTTTCCACAGATAAGGATAGATGGTCAAGATGTTAGAGACGTCACACTAGAGAGTCTACGGAAGTCGATCGGTGTTGTGCCCCAAGATACTGTACGTTCAATTAAGCAGCTCAAGTTCTCTCTCTCATTTTGATTTTCCTTTTATGAATGAGATTACCTTTATATGATATTGCAACATAAAGCAAGTGGTTTTGCCCTACGGACAGGTGCTTTTCAATGATACCATATATCACAACATTCATTATGGACGTCTTTCAGCTACAGAAGAGGAGGTATATTATCAGCTACCATTATTTTACATTTTTTTGTCTTTTCTGTTTACATTGTTAACTGATGAATTTCTCCAGGCTAATTTCTTAATTCTAAACGTAGTGGCATTTTTTTTTTTTTTATAAATATTATAGGTGTATGATGCTGCTCGACATGCAGCTATACATGATACAATCATGAATTTCCCTGAGAAGTATTGTACTGTTGTTGGGGAACGAGGGCTCAAGGTGAGACCATTCATGTCAGCACTGTAATATATTTATTTTCCCTGGTACTTGTGGTCTTACCACTACACACTTTCATGGCAAGAAGAGGATAGGCACCAAGTTCAATATGTATCTCGCAGAAAATTTGTAAGACCATTTCAAGGTTTTGAAAACTTGACGCGTTAAAGAGAGGTTCTGCAAGACCACATTAAATGATAATAGTCTTGCATACTGCTACTAGGAAGTTCAAAGTAGCCCACTTCAAAGGGAAGTTATGAACATAAATATTTATTCATTCTTCCATAACAAGAACAGCATAGTTCATGGGGTCTACAAGGTTGCCTAACAGTTTGATGACCAGTTAATGCTTTCAGCAGGCTTGCATTTTGATTTGATTTGTGATGTTATGAACAGTTAAGTGGGGGCGAGAAACAGCGTGTGGCACTAGCTCGTGCATTTCTGAAAGCACCTCCAATCCTGTAATATTCTATTCCTCGCCTTTTGTAATTACCTTTTATTTGCATTTATATACTGCCATCAATTTGATATCGATTCCTCTACTCAGCGTAATCACATACTTGGTGTAGCAAGTCCTTCTAGTAATAGATTTTTATTCAAACTTTCTGTAATCCGTCTCACTACCCTCTGAGGCACAGCTGGTTTGTGATACAGCTAAATGGACTTTAGATGCTATGATCTTATTTTCCAATTATATTTCTCTTTAAGAGGAAACGTAATAGCACCTCAACTTAGTCTTCAAATGTGGTATATGATTTTTGTTTTATTTGCATCTTCAGCTTGTGTGATGAAGCAACAAGTGCACTAGACAGCACAACAGAGGCAGAGATATTAAGTGCATTGAAATCATTAGCAAATAATCGAACTTCAATCTTCATAGCTCACAGGCTGACCACTGCAATGCAGTGTGACGAGGTATGCAGTTTTATCTTGTCCAACATTAAAATGGCAGTGGCACTTATTGTTCTCAAGCCCAAAGGTCCTTTTTTTTAATTATAGTTTCAGTGGAAAGGTCCTCAATTTATTCAATTATATATATATATATGTTTGTGTATGTTGTCCTGGTCTCTCCACTAAATCCAATATAAGGAAAACAGCTGCACTATCTTTTTAGGGAACATTCTTCTTCCGTGCTTCTAGACTTGCGGTTTAGCTGCCTAAAATTATATCATAACTTACCTTGTTGGCCTGAATATTTAACTTGTATTGGGAGAGGGAACCTAACCTACTATTAGATTTCGTCCCTGATACACGTTAAAATTGCCTCTTCTTACATATGATATTTACAGCATTATAAGGTTACCGTGGATTTTTTTTTTTTTTTTTGCGTCTGTATTGTGAGTGATAGGGATAAAGTGGGAGATGAGCATAATTGATACCTACAAATCTCGTTAAACCCGAGTTATCTGATTATGTTACCAACATTGATCTACTTTGGTCCACATTTGCACGTGCTAATTACGTCTTTTGTTTTTTGTTTTTTTTTCAAGAGTTACTCAATTGTGACTTCATAAAATGAAACCCTGATTCCTTGGGTTTTTTTTTTTTTTTGTTTTTTCCCAAGAGTTACTCAATTGTGACTTCATATCATAAAATGCAACCCTGATTCCTTGGGTTTTTTTTTTTTTTTCTTCCAAGAGTTACTCAATTGTGACTTCATAAAATGCAACCCTTATTCCTTGGATCTTTTCATTTTGATGCCTAGATTGTAGTTCTAGAGAATGGAAAGGTGGTTGAACAGGGACCCCATGAAGTTCTGTTGTCAAAGGCTGGAAGATATGCACAGCTCTGGGGGCAACAAAATAACACAGTCGATGTCCTTGATTCCACTGTCAAATTGAAGGCATGATGGTCACTTCCCTCCCCATACTCTCTCCCTCGAGAATAAGAAAGAAATCACGATTTATGAAGTTGCCTGGTTTTTATTCATGCGAATGTGTTCCCCCGGCCCCAAGTATCATTTTGTGGATATGTTTTGTCTCTTAAGATATAGAAGACGAAGATACACTTTAGGCGAGAAGAAAATTCACTTCTTTCCTTGCTTAGTAAAGCTTAGAATTACTCTCAGTTTCCCCTTAATACAAAAATGCGGAACTTTAGTCTTCTCGGCACATTGACAACAAGGCACAAGCAAGAAGATGTGTACATTCAGCCAACATGTAAATGGAAGATAATTTTGGCGCTAAAATGTATTTATCTTCAAAACTTTCAGAAGAATATTTCAAAGACAATGTCATGTCTTAAGAGTAGATTTTCTAGTTTTTGTGCAGTTCATTTCTCTCTATTTTTGTTATTTTTCTTTAGATGTGATGGATGAAATTCAATTTTTTTTTTTCCGCTTACGTTAGCATTTTTGTCATATCGACGGCAACAGTAATAAATGCGTTGGCCTTTTTTTTTGACACGTGGCATAATAATTTCACGGTGAACTGAACCGGAGGTTATTGGTACTTTTCACCGGAGAAATCGAGCGTTCCACAGTTGTCAAATCGACTCCTGCATGTAACGCTAACTCTGACACCGATATTTCATTCAAATTAGGGGTTAAAAACCAGTCTTGTTGTGTTAATTCTTTAGCCTGCCTTGAATGTTTCTCCTTAAGCTTGACGAGCTCCTTCAATTGGAGAACTGAGAGATTTTTTCAGATTTTTTTCCTAGTCTAACCAAGATTCAAGCAATCAGAAGGTGAGCAATTCTGATTTCCTTCTTGTGGACCAATTCCTACTTCGTTTGCTGCTTGTGAATCAAAATCTGGGCTATTCGCCAACGAGGTAAGGCGTGCCAAGCCAATTTTTCCTCCGTTCTCGGTTAGATCAGTCTTTCCTTCTTCGGAATCTCTAAAATTTTACATCTATCTTGATTTCTCAACGGATATGTGGTTCATCACATGCCCTTTAAAAGTTAGCTTGGTAATTTTGTTTCCATTATCCCCCGTTACTTCCCGTTCGCAACTGTAAAGAATTCATGTTCGCCTTCGGAAGAGAAGGAAGAGAAACGTCAAAAGAAGAAAATTACCAAAGTTACTACCATGTTTTTTCATTTGCATTTTCTAACATCATTCCCCAAATCTTCACCTTTTTTCCTTGTTATAGCAAATGATCCATCTTTTTTTCTTTTCTCTGTCTCCTTTTTTTTTTTTTGGGGAAAAAAATGAAATCTAATTTAAAATATAAAAGAAAAAGAAAAAAGAAACGGCATAGATTTTGTCATATTCCCATTGCTTTCATTTGGTAAAGAGGTGTGGATTTTGAAACCATTGAGTATCTGCATTATATGGCAAGTTCATTATTACTGCATTACAAAAGGCCTTAAAGATAAAAAATTATAAAAAATAAAAAGCCTATATAACAAGCAATAAATTCAAAGCAATGCCTGTGGGCGTTACAACTGAATTGCATGCACAGAAAGCATACCTTTTGTCTCATTTCACCAAAATCCCAATAGGCCTTTTTTTTTCTTTTTTTCCTTTCTTTCTTTCTTTTTCTTTTTTTTTTCTTTTTTTTTTTTTACCCCTAAATTGTCACTATTTAACTCTTTCAGTGAAGATAAGACTGGATTTTTCCTTCCTTTTACCATCAGCTTTTTCTCCCTCAATTTTCTCGTTGGCCAAAGTACGTTAAAGAAAACATTTTTTGTAGTACTAATGTGAGAATCTGAAAAAATACAGGGGGTGAAGTTAAGTGGAAGTGGCAATAAAAATGTATAGTAAGGAAGGAAGTGAAGTCGAAGTGTCAGAGCAGAGAAGGAAAAGTGCAAGAATATTGGCACTAGAGGAGGAAAAAAAGGAAAAACAGAAGCGCAATTTACGTGCCATTGCCAACAACACCAACAATCTCAGCAACAAAGGCAAAGCTATCCTTTCTGGTAACATTGGACCCTTTCGGTACGAGCCGCTTCAGCATCATGGTCGTATCTTCCCGAGCAAAAGCACGACAATGCCGCCACTTACAATGAAGCGCGGCCGCAACCAGAAGCGACTTGAAGACCTTGACCTCTCTTCCCTTGCACAAAGCCTTGCTCAACAGGTCCCCATTTTCCTTTCTTTACGTACAAGTTTCATGTATATGCAAATATATATATGTGCATTGTTGATATTTTCTTGCTCACTTCGTTCATGCTAATATAAGTCATGTCAAATGCTTGGTAGAAATTATGGTTTGTTGGGAGTATTATTATTTAATTCTCTAGTGTAGACCATAACATTTTTTTTAGTTTGGAACAAGTGTGTAATTTAATTCCATTATTCACTCATAGTTAGTCATTGGTACGATCATTACCTAGTTTGTGTGTGTGTGTGTGTGTGTATATATATATATGTTTTTTTTTTTTTTTTTCCTTTTATTTGGTTATGGGATACATTTGATATTTTATAAAATTTGAGGGGCAAAAACTGAATTTATAAAATGTTAATAGGGTCATGTGCTCCCAATCATTAGTGTGTGGCTCCGACACTAGTTAACGGTGTTCAAAAGACCAATCGATTAAACCAAACTAATTAATTTTTATTTTTGATTGATTGAGTTTGATCGGTTTAGTCCTTATCTTAATTGGTTTGATGAGTAGTTTTAAAATAAAATTTCAAACTGTTAAACTGACTAAAAATCATTTTGTAAAATTTTTCTTTATGTTATGTTTTTTTATTATACATGTAGTCTTTCTCTATTTGTTCACTCATGTCATCTTTTCAATAACTTTGATTTCGTTTTATACTTTTATGGTTTAATCAAGACTTTAAAAAAATTGAGT